>JAECWU010000010.1:0-262584 GCA_018150985.1 Chymomyza costata | reverse complement strand
ATTAATTGCAATTAATAATCGCTCGGCTTCAATTAATCATATGATTCATTAATCGATTTTTTCCCATCACTAGCCATACCCAAATTATGTGACCCGATTTTTATTATTTTTTTCTGGACTGCAGATAGGTGAGATGGGATGATGTTTTAGCTACGATTTAATAAGTATTGCAGCTCCGCCCCGGCAGCTATCTGTTGGGTAATTGGAAGTGTATTCAAAAAGTTCGCTCTTTTATAATAAAACCTAAAAATTGTAATTCAATCTTTGTTCCAAAGCGTCGAATAACTTATTGGTCCAATTAAATACAGTGATAAACCTGATACAACTGCAACAGTGTTAATTTATTTGTAAAAACATTTTACTTAAATTCTATACAGTGCAATTTTTTGTTGCTGCTTAATATTTGATTACATTTCAAGCTCTGCCTAGACGCTCAGCTTAGTTCTCGTTGTTGTTGTTGCTTGTTTCTCAGTGCGGGATTATTTCGTGCGTCGCTTTGCGTATTCCTCTTTGTGCTGCGCTCACCAACGATTTCTTGTTGTTGCGTACATCTCTTCTTTGCTTTGAGCACAAGTATTTGTTATTGCTTAATAGCTGTGTTTTATAAGCTTTGGGACGCTTATACTAGGGTTTGCAATCCCGTGTTATATTTTCCATCCCGGGATTTCGGGATTACATTATCAAATCCGGGATCCCGGGATTGATCCCGGGGTTGAATTATTTATGAAAAACACTATACATTATCGTAGTTGAATTAAAAATGCCAAGTGGAAGAGTAAAATCTATACTAACAGAACCTGTAGCTAAAGTAGCTATGGACTACACAGATTTTTATTATTTTATTGCTGCAAAAACGAAACCATTGTAGAAAAACCGTATTTGAGATTGTGCTGCTTCTTCTCTGTGTTTGTTTACTTTTATAAATTGCTGCAAGTTATCATCAAAATTTATATTTAAAAATGCCAATACAGAGCGTCAAGTCTATGCTGATTGAAGCTGTTGCTCAAAAGGCTTTGGATGGAATCAATTTTCTTGAAGGTTCGTCTGCTAAGACAAATTCATTGTGGAAAAACTAACTTTTGTATAATACAGAGACAATGGGTTTGCGTGGCGGCGCACAAATTGATCAATTGACTGGCGTCAGAACAACAGTTCCAGCATATATTAAGCCTAGTACACCTCCAGCATTTTCCAATTCGCCTTTTGTTTTACTCTTTTACTTGCGTTAACTCCAACAACAAGTAATTATGTCAATTTTTTAATACAGTTAATACAGTTTGATTATTTTAAATTTGGCGCTTATTTTTTTCCGAGTATAAGGTAACTCGTTGCTTTTCATACCACGAAATGGCTAAAAAATGGCAAATGCATAAGTGCTGAAAAAGCAGCGAATTACCATATTGTGCAACACTTTTTAACAAGTCAACAGCAAAAAGTAGACTAGGGTCTGGGTTGAGGAAAAGTTGAGTTGAGAGTTGAAACACAGGGTTGTATTTTGCTATACATTTTGTTTTTGTAAAAGTCCTCAAGTCCACAAGTCCTCAAGTCAACACAAAGCGTAAATACCCTAATTGTAAAAAAAGCAGATTAAATTTTGTAAAGTTTAATGAAAAGAAAATAAAAACTATGAATATAAATTTCAATTAATTGTACCACGACCCTTTCAACAAATTATCCAACTCTATGTCTACTTCAGTTGTAGACAATAATATTAAAGCTTCAAAATACACATTGCTCATCTATTTCTTTGCTTGTCCAAATGCAAACTAATTTGCTTCTAATTTTTCGAAGTGTTTCTCAATTCGCAGCTTCAAACTATTTATTAACAAAATCATACATAAAACAACAATAAAATCAGAATTAAATAGAATTGTCGTGAATGTCTACCAAAAAAGCATATGAAAGTGTTGTTGCATAGCACTTTGGTATAGGCAAATAAGTATAGGGTTTTCCATAAGAGGTGTTATTTTGGTATTCAAAGAAAAATTTAATTTTTTGAGATAAATGATCGAATGTTTATTTCATAATAAAGAGGAAGGTATGCCGTTAAAAATGAAAAACAACATCAACCAAATGGCCACTACGACCACGCTTATAGGACCATATCCTTTTCATGAAATTTTCCATAACCAAATCGCAAAGTGGCTGCCCTATGTCCTCGATAGGTCCAATGACCCCGCCGGACAATAAACCGCACCAAACAGTCACATGTTGAGGATGGAGAGGCTTCTCAACAATAACTTTTGGTGTTTCTGAGCCCCAGATGCGACAATTTTGCTTATTGACG
The DNA here is from genome assembly GCA_018150985.1 of Chymomyza costata. Classification (NCBI taxonomy): domain Eukaryota; kingdom Metazoa; phylum Arthropoda; class Insecta; order Diptera; family Drosophilidae; genus Chymomyza; species Chymomyza costata. Next base: position 260,297 of record JAECWU010000010.1, on the reverse strand, counting down.
TAGCCACCGAGGTGGAAATGGGCCTTATCAGTCAAGATGATTTTTCGATGGAAGATTTTCACCGTTTTTGTAGTGAATTTTAATAATTTCAATGCGTTGTTGAAGCGTGTATCGTTCCATTTTTAGCAATGGCATAGTTTCTACTTGTCAAATGGCAAAGAATAAAAGCTTCAAAAGTGACAGCTACCGAAATACCGGGTGATTCAAATTAACACCTCTTGTTGGAAAACCCTATATTTCAGTATTTCGAAAATTTCAAAATATAATTCAGACAAAAGCTAAATCCCGGGCTTAGTTATTTCAATCCCGGGATTTCGGGATTCGGAAAAGCAACGACATCCAGGGATTTCGGGACTTTTGTTTTTGACTTTTGCATTTGCGTACTAAAATCATGAGTGACCATAAAATATGCTGCTATCCATCATGCAAATGGAGTGGTACCCAAACGGAGACCTACGTTTCATGCTGGATGTGCGATAACATGGCACACCTTAAATGTGCGGGTCTTACTGGCCGTGTGCATGATTTTATACGTGAAAGCAAAGGTTTAAATTGGACCTGCATAACCTGCCGCGCTGCTGAAGTTGAAATGAAGACATTTATGCGCCAAGCTAGGCTCGGATTCAATGATCTGTACAAAGATTTTAGATCATTGCAGGATAAGTTTTCATCCATTGCAAGTATGTTTGCAAATTAACAGCTAATGAGAGTTTCTCCCAAGCGTAAAAAGGCAAACATACTTGCCACCGAGGCTAGTCTAATTGTTTCTTCCAACTCAGCAGGGTTGGACTCTTCCCTAACTCCAAATCCGACGCAACTTATTTCATTTACAACTCCGGTTCCAATCTCGCCCGCCGTTGCTGAGGATCCCACTGATGTCCTTGCTGTCGGCTCTGGCGAAATCTTACCCGTCACTGCACTGAAAGATTACAGCACTGCCAGCCCTGCTGCGATTTCTATCGCAGTCCTTACGGATGGTATTATGACTGAAGCATCTACCTCGGCCACTGTTCTGAGCGCTGTTCCTCCTTCAGTTGCTCCTCCTATTGTGAGTAACTTTTCTTCTTCGGTGCCTTCACATCCACTTATTGGCGTAGCACCAAGAAAATCGGGGCTCGACTCTAGACTAATGCCCTCCACCTCTGAAGACGTTGTCAAGCACTTCATTTGCGAGAAGCTTAACTTAACTTTTCCAAATGACATCGAAGTAACTAAATTTAATTTTAAGTATAAGCATGATATTTCTTCTTTTAAAATAAGCGTTCCTGATTCTATCTTTTCTTCTATACTTAATCCTTTTCTTTGGCCTGCTCATACTATAGTGCATGAGTTCACTAAAAAACCTAAAAAAACTTTAGCTTCCAATGCTGCACCATCCGTTTCCGTAGATAACTCTATTCCAAAAAACTAATTACTAACCTTACCATTCATTTACCAGAATGTTCGTGGGCTTCTTTCTAAGCTTAGTAGACTTTTTGCCAATAGCGTAGACTTTGATTCACATGTTATTCCCTTTTCTGAAACCTGGCTTAATTCTTCTGTCTCTGATTTTGAAATTTTTGTTAATTCCTACATAACTTATAGACTTGACCGGCCGTCCGGTCGTGGTGGTGGTGGTCTCATTGCTGTAAATGCCGACCTTGAATCTCATTTACTTTCTCTTAATTTTCCCTCAGGAATTGAGTTTATTGCGGTAAAAGTGTTTACCAATAATTGTTTTACTTATTTTACATGTTCCTATATACCCCCATGCTCTGACTTAAGCGTATATGTGAACCATCTTTCTGCCATTCGTATTGTGGCCGATACTATTGGTATTAGGGATCAAATAATTGTTTTAGGCGACTTCAATTTGGCTTCTTTGTCCTGGACTCGCTCGGTTGATTCTAATTCTCTTTTTCTTCTGATCAGCATGACTTGCTCTAACAGAATGCTTGATCTTGTATTCGTAAGTGATTCTTCGGACTTCGAAATTTCATTTCCGATTTCCTTACCTGAGGATCCGTATCACCCAACCTTGCAAATAACACTAACACTTAATGTTCGCTATAGTGCTTTGCCCCATGCTCGTGCTCCTTGGTATCGGTGCTTTCGTAAGGCTAATTTTGTCGGTCTTAACCAATTTTTGGCTGATGTTAACTGGTCCTCTTTGTTGTCTGCTGAGAACTTTGAGCTATCTATTAATAATTTCTATCGGATATTATACACCGGTTTTGATCTCTTTGTTGCCTACTCTGTCCTGAGTCCTTCCTCTAAACCGCCTTGGTTTACGCCAAGTCTGTCTAATTTAAAAAATCTTAAGTCTTCTTCTTATAAAAGATTTAAGAAAAGTGGTTCTACAGTCGACTTCTAGAAGTTTTCTATATTACGCAGTAACTTTATTCTCCTTAACAGAACTTGCTACAATAATTATCTTGCCCGTTGTAGGCTTAACTTCCGTAGTGATCCTAAGACATTTTTCTAAACGTAAGTCTTCCATTTTTCCTGCTTCGCTATTCTATAAAAAAGCCGTCAGCCAGTTGGTATCACAAGGGGATTCACGTGTAACCCAAGACCAGGGTACGCGCCGTAATTGTGATACACTTCTGGAAGTGCGACTACACTCTCCTCGCGAGGGCGGCTGGAAGCAGGCCCATGGTAAGGTCATGTCTCTGCCATGGGTGCTGACTAATGGTAGTTCGGGCGAGAGTAGAAAACTCTATAAAATTACCCCAATCCAAGGTGGAACAGCAAAGGCCGATGGATGAATGGCTGAGGGGGTCTCAGTCATTACTTTGCGAACTCTGGATACCTGCCGACCTCCAGTTTTAATAAATGGCTTCCCGCGGTACCCGGGCTATGCCGCGGGTGACTCACCCCTTCCCGACTACTCGTGGGTCCAACTTATGCATTCTCTAAAAACAAACAACAAAAACAACAAACAAACTGAGTCCGTAACTCGCCAAAATACGGAAGGGACAAAGCTCCCGTCACAAGCTTTAAGCACGGTGTGGAAGGAACCGGAAGGTGTCCTTCCCATCTCGGACTGTGCCGGTAAGGGCAAGACGGCAAACCCACCGTCTTCCCTAGATTCTGAGGGAAGGCAGTCCAACCCAACCTCGGGCGCAAGACTGAAACAAGACAGTTTCGCTTCTTCGTCCAAGGCGGGGCTGGCTGCTAACTCTTCAGAGCCGGCTACTCCTAGGATGCCACCACCAAACAAGCCGTCTTACAAAGACAGAAGACGAGCAGGAGAGATTCTCCAAAGAAATCTTACCACTCCGGAGGAATCACCGGAGGGTAAGAGATTGGTCGACTGGGCCAAAACAATCCTGCCGGGCTTCCAGCCATCAGCCCCTCAACCCAAACCTAAAGTCAAGGTTAAACGTCAGAGGTCTGCAGAGGAATCTGTTCCACCGCCAAAAAGGACGCGACCGCAGCCTCTCGGTGAGGTGTACCCAGGAGCCAAGCTGGTGGCGGTGGATTGGAAGGATGTCCCCTTCCGACCTAGAGCCAGAGCTTGGGTCTCAGCAAAGCCGGAGGATCCAGACAAGATCCTCAAGCTGTTTCAGGTGTGCAATCCACACCTGAAAACGGACGATTGGCGGGTTGCCAAGGTAGAAGATGCGGTGGGCTCATCCAGACAGGTGATGCTCATCATAAATAAGGAGTCGGTTGAAGACCTGGCCAAAAATGAAGGCACCGTAAGGTACGGTTACAAAAAGGCTGTGATTCGGGTGTACCGTACTGACACCACGGGCGGCAAGCAAACCGCACCCGAACCACAGCTTGAAGACCCTGAACCCATTATTGAGGTAATGAGTGAGGGGGAGGATATCCTGGAGGGGTACGCCTCTGAGTCATCGGAGCTCACCAGGGAGCTCGCCAGATTAGGCCACACAGACGATGACTCCTTTCTCGAGGAAACAGACGAGGAAGAGGCTAATAACACGGTGGTGGAGGTTAATCTTGAAGATGTCGATAAGACTTCTTCAAATTAATCTCCATCACTCCACATCAGCTTCGGCTGCCCTATTGCTTCGCCTAAGCCAAGGCGAAGTCGATGTCGTCCTCATCCAGGAACCGTGGCTCAGCAGAGGCCAGATTTCTGGATTGAGGACTAAAGATTACAAGCTCATAGCAACTCAACATTCAGGTAAAGCTCGTACCTGTATTTTAGCAAAAAAGCATTTGCACATGTTTTTGCTCTCAAATTACAGCGATGGTGACAACACCGCTGCAAGCCTGGAACTGCCATCCGGCAATCTACATGGCTTATGAGCAGAGCGATCCCCCTCCACAAGTGGCTCGAAGCCTCATAAGGGACAGTGAGGAAAATCACATTGACCTGATTATGGGCTGCGACGCTAACGCACACCACACTCAGTGGGGAAGCACTGATACAAATACACGAGGTGAGTTACTTTTTGAATTCATCCTGTCCACAAATATGCTTATATGCAATAGAGGTAACGACCCCACCTTTATTATAAAGAATAGGAAAGAATTCCTAGACATTACCTTGTCATCAAGCTCTCTTTACCAAAGGGTCCAAAACTGGAAGGTCCTTAACGACCATTCCTTCTCGGACCATCGGTATATTGAGACCTTGATATCCCTAACCCCACCCTCTAGAGGGAGTTACAGGAATCCCCGGTCTGCGAACTGGGGACTCTTTTCAGAGATTATGGGTAGAACTCTCCCTCCGAATCCTCCAAGAGGTCCAAATTCGGTGGAGTTCAATAATACCCAAATTGATACTTTAACAAGAGCATGTAATCATGCGTTCAATAAATCTTGTAGATTAAGAACACCAAGGGGAAATTCAAACCTCCCTGGTGGTCATCAGAAATTGGGCAACTCCGGCACAATTCCCGCAAGCTTTTTAATATTGCTAAAACAAAGGATGACGTTGTTTCATGGAATAACTATAAAGTCAGCCTTTCAGAATATAAGAAGATGCTCCGGAAGGCAAAACGGTCTTCCTGGCAGCTCTTCTGCTCAGAAATCGAAAGTACCACTGGCGCTGCAAGGCTCAGGAAGGTGCTGTCCAAATGTCCATCCACACTTGGATACCTACAAGGATCCAACGGGAATTGGACCACTTCTAGCGAAGAATCGCTAAAACTACTAACAAATACACACTTTCCGGGCTGCTCTACCGCCAAGCCAGCGGAGATCAACCCCATGCTAGATACAACTTGTATCTCCACAAACCTATTCACCCATGACAAGGTAGAATGGGCAATACACAGTTTCAAACCATATAAACCGCCGGGACCAGACAATATTATCCCAGCGCAGCTACAACATGGGGGAAAAACCGTCGTACGATGGTTGACGGATATTTTCACCAGAATTTTGAATACAGGGATTATCCCGAAAGTTTGGCTTAGATCTAGAGTAGTCTATATCCCCAAGGCAGGGAAGGCAACTCATACTCTTCCAAATGATTTTCGGCCCATAAGTCTTTCATCGTTTCTTCTTAAGACGATGGAAAGACTATTGGGCCTCCATCTGAGAAATACTATTCCTCAATCGCAAATGTCGGACTCGCAGCATGCTTACAAAAAGGCAGCTCCACTGAGACGGCGCTACATTCAGTGATCTCGGGAATCGAGAAATCACTTCGTTATAAAGAATTTTCACTAATAACGTCTCACCTAAGACCATCACAGAATCATTGAATGAACTTAAGGTGGAACCTCGGCTAGTTAGCCTCATTGAACAGATGCTTAAATGCAGAATTATTCAAGCCTCTCTCGGCACTTCCAGTATCGAAAGATACGTAAGCAGGGGAACGCCTCAAGGCGGAGTCCTGTCACCCTTCCTTTGGCACGTAGCCATAAACGGTCTTCTATACACCCTGGAGAGGGGCGGTTGCAATATAACTGCGTACGCCGATGATGTAGCAGTTGTTTTCTCGGGTAAATACCCGCAAACTCTCTGCGAGCGTATGACTAAGGCCCTCCAAACGCTCTCTGAATGGGCCACAGCCAGCGGATTGGGAGTCAATCCAGACAAGAAAAAGCTTATGCTCTTTACCAGGAAGTACAAAGTTCCTGCTCTTATTAACCCCAAGCTCAATGGTATCACCCTACCATTCAGCGATTCAGCAAGATACCTCGGTTTAGTCCTAGACTGCAAACTAGACTGGAACCTAAATACGGAAGATCGTAAAAAAAAGGCAACGATCGCCCTTTATACATGCAAGAAAGCCATCGGACTTAAATGGGGTATGTCTCCAAATATAGTCCACTGGCAGTATACTGCCATCGTTAGACCAATACTCATGTATGGATTCTCGATTTGGTGGCCAACTCTTGATAAGATGGCTAACCTAAAAAGTTGAGTAAGGTTCAGCGGACCGCAGAACTGACCATCAGTGGAGCTCTACGCTCAACACCAAATGAAGCACTAGATGCTATTCTGAACCTCCTGCCCTTGGACAAGGTGGGTAAACAACAAGCCGCTCTATCAGCCTTACGCATGAGAGAGGCGAAAGAATGGAATGACCACGACTTTGGTCACGCAAAGATTCTCAAGGGAAATCCACTTATTCCCGAGAGCACAGACTACTGCATTCCGCAGGAACACTCTAGAACCAATTTCAAAACCCATATTCCCACCAGGGAGGAGTGGAGTATAGGTGTTCCAGGCCCAACTGGCTCAATAAGAATCTTCACGGATGGTTCCAAGCTGGACGACCGTGTAGGTGGAGGTGTCTACGTTTATGAACTCAACGTAAGAACATCTTTCCGACTCTCGGACCATTGCAGTGTTTTCCAAGCAGAGGTTACTGCAATCCAGGAGGCTCTGACAATAAGAAGAAGCCTACGGGTACAGAATAAGACCATCTGTATCTACTCGGATAGCCAGGCGGCTATTAAGTCCCTTGCTTCATTTACTTCGAGCATGAAGTCAGTGAATAACTGCCGCTTGTCTCTTGAAGAGATGGCTGAGCAGTTTTCAATCCACCTCATATGGGTCCCAGGACACAGGGATATCGAGGGCAACTGTATTGCGGATGAACTGGCTAGACAAGGTACTACCAGCATCCTCCTTCAGGACAAGGAGGGCCTGGGTATACCCATGGCCAGCTGCAAACTGAGAATACGAAATTACTTCGCTCTCTCTGCAAACCAAGCGTGGAATCGGGCATCGAACACGTGCATAATCTCACGGCAAACCTGGCCGGTATACACCAGTAAAAGAACGAAGGAACTTTGCTGTCTGAACAGAGCCCAGTGCTCAACTGTCATTCGTGCTATCACAGGACATTGGCTGGTGGGAATACATGCATCCAGGTTAAATGTTCCCCACCGCGATTTCTGCAGAAGTTGTGGTGATGAGGAAGAGCTGGAAACAGTTGAACACCTTTTCTGTCATTGCCCTGGTCTTTGGAGGACAAGATTCCGTTTTCTAAAGTCATACTTTCTTGATGATTTGTCACAGCTCTCCGAACAGAGTCCAAGATGCCTTTTTAGGTTCATCCAGGCCGCCGGATGGCGGACCCATCTCGCATAGGGAACCTCTTGAGTGGGGAAGAGTGGTGAATGGTCCACCGTAGCGGTAACACAACGGGCCTATTTTGGCCTATGTGAGTTGGGACTTTGGTCCCAACTGCCGCCCTAACCTAACCTAACCTATTCTATAAAAATGCATGTTCTTCTAACAACTCTGAAATCGCAGACTTGTTTGCGGACTTTTTCAAACTACCTACTCTGTCAACCCTAATAGCATTAACCTCAACTATCCTTTTAATCTTTCTAGCTCAAATCTTATTGCTATTCCTTAGATCTTAGAATCCGACGTTTTTCAAACTCTTATGTCCATAAAATCTTCCTTCTCTCCTGGCCTTGATGCCATTCCTAGCTGTGTTCTAAAGCATTGTGCTGGCTCCCTTTCCATGCCACTATCTGTCCTTTCCGCACTTCTATAAAATTTTCTTATCGCCCTGCCATATGGAATGAATCCTTTATTATCCCTTTTCACAAAAAAGGTTCCAAGTCTAATATTGTGAACTACCGAGGTATTGCCAAGCTTTCATCAATCCCAAAAGTTTTTGAAAGGATTGTCACAGCACAATTGCAACACTACTGTCGTTCTTTAATATCGGACTCCCAACATGGGTTTGTAAAATGTCGGTCCACCACTACTAATCTTTAAGAACTTGCTTCCCTTATTAACAATGGCTTTAGTAGTAAAATGCAAACCGATGTCATTTACACTGATTTCAGTAAGGCATTTGACTCAGTAAACCATAGCCTTATTTTAGTTAAACTGTCGCGTTTAGGATTCCCGCCTTGTCTTTTAAAATGGATCTCTTCCTATTTATCTAATCGTATGCAGAAGGTACTTTTTAAAGGCAGCGAATCTGAAGTAATTTATGTCACGTCAGGGGTACCCCAAGGCAGCCATCTTGGTCCTTTACTTTTTGTCTTATTCATTAATGATCTTCCACAAGTTATCCTGTCATCTCGCATTCTTATGTATGCGGATGATGTAAAACTTTGTTTGTCCTACTCCTACAATGATAATGATATGCATTCTCTTCTTCAGCATGATTTTGATAGCATGCAATATTGGTGTAATGTCAACCAACTCTTCCTAAACAAGACGAAATGTTAAATTATGACATTTTACCGTTCTGTTCCTCATCTGGCTGATTACTCTATAGACTCCTCTACCCTGGAACGTATCGTGAGTGTTTTAGACCTTGGCATACTGTTTGACCATAAACTCAAATTTAACGATCATATTTGCAATATCGTGAATAAAGCCAGGGGTGTTCTTGCTTTTATTAAGCGTTGGTCTAAAGAGTTTAACAACCCTTACACAACCAAACTTTTTATACCCTGTACCGTATGGTACAAAGGGTATATTGTGTTTGTGCAAGCCGAAAATGTATGTAACGTACAGAAGGAGACGTCGGAGACCCCCTAAAGTTACCTAAAGTATGATCAGTGTGACTCGAGAAGTCGATATACCCATGTCCGTCTGTCCGTCTGTCCGTCTGTCCGTATGAACGCCTAGATCTCAGAGATGGTAAGAGCTAGAGCAACCAAACTTTCAGATAAGATCCCTTATTAATCCATAGGAGACAAGTTTATTTTATTTTTTTGATATCGGGGTTACATTATATAGCTCCCATAGGGGTGTTTCAGAGGACCTCGAAAAAAAGCAAAAGTTTTAGATGGATAATTCGTTTGTTTATGAAGATATCATAACCAAATTTGGCGACCGGAAGTTTTTTAGAGACCCCCAGCACTGTAACAAATTTTATCAAAATCGGTTGACTATATCATATAGCTCCCATAGGATCGATCGGTCGAAAAAATGTTTTTTTGTACAAAATTCGTTGTGTTTCGTTTGTTTGTGAAGATATCGTAACCAAATTTGGCGTTTAGAAGTTTTTTAGAGTTCCCAAGCACTGCAGCAAATTTGATTAAAATCGGATGACTATATCATATAGCTCCCATAGGACCAGTCGGTCAAAAAAACGTGTTTTGTGCAAAATTCGTTGTGATTCGTTTGTTTGTGAAGATACCGTAACCAAATTTGGCATTAAGAAGTTTTTTAGAGCTCCCAAGCACTGTTCCAAATTTGATCAAAATCGGTTAGCTATATCATATAGCTCCCATAGGACCAATCGGTCAAAAAATCGTTTTTTGTACAAAATTCGTTGCGTTTCGTTTGTTTGTAAAGATATTGTTGGCAAATTTGGCATTAAGAAGTCTTTTAGAGTACCCAAGCACTGTAGCAAATTTGATCAAAATCGGTTGACTATATTATATAGCTCCCATAAGAACAGTCGGTCAAAAAAACGCTTTTTTTTACAAAATTCATTGCGTTTCGTTTGGTTTTGAAGATATCGGAACCAAATTTGGCAGTCGGAAGTTTTTTATAGTTCCCAATCAGTGTACTAAATTTGATCAAAATCGGTTGACTATATCATATAGTCCCCATAGGACCGATCGGTCAAAAAAATTGTTTGGTGCAAAATTCGACTGATTTCTTTTTTTTAATTTGCCGAGTAAAATATCTTTTGGAGGTTTTAAGCAATGTGTCGGACTTAATTGCAATGTGGTGGTACAGGGTATCCCAAAGTCGTCTGCGCCCGACTTTAACGTACGCCATTTTTTATATATCTCTCGTCCGTCCTATTTTGGAATATTGTACAAAAGCAATTTCTCCTTTTTGCACTTCGTGGCTTAAACTGGGACCCAAATATCCGACTCCCGCCATATTCCGATAGACTTCGCCTTATAAAGTTGCCTTCCTTCATTCATCGCAGAACATGCCACGGCGTGTTATTCTTGCATAAGCTGTTACTCGGTCTAATCGATTCCAGCGTACTGCTTTGGAAAGTAACCTTTGTCATACCATCCAGAGTAACTCGTAATTTTCGACCCTTAGCCTTACAATTTTGTTGATCTAATTATTCTTTGCACGACCCTTTCCGTGTCTTATGCTCTAACTATAATAACTTTTACAATTTCCTCTCTTTCGAACGGTCTATTCAATCTATAACTTTTTCTATCTTAAGTCATCTTGACTTGCCACTTCGAGCATCCTTGACCAACCCTATATCATGAGTCACCCACAAGGTCAACGGTGATCTATTGGCTCCTTTTGTGATATAATGTTTAATTTTTTATCTTGTTTCCTCTATAATATTGTGAATCCAAGTGTCTGGCCAGTTCTTGATGTGAGTTGGTGCTTATCGTTAAAAAGTTCACCCACCGGGCTAGAGACGCGGATTAGTAATATATATTCCCTCTATCTTCTTTTTTATAATAATTTATACTTTTTTTTTTTTTATAACACATATAAAATCAACTGTACTTAGTTGTACTCCTTTAATTAAAATTAAAATAAAGTAAAAATAAAAGTATAGCTCGTATCTAAATAATTTGAATGTATATCTGCTGTAAAAGTGGATTTTCGAGAGAAGAGCGATATCAACATTTCCAGAGGTTACAAAATTTTTAAGCTCTAGAGCTTTGTTGGCTATACCATTTGCATTTCAAACCATAATTTTAATGTTTGGAGCCATTTTGAACTACCATTGTCAGTTGTTGCATATCCATGAATTGGTCAAAGCGTCCCAAAAGACGGTCGATTTTATTCTCCAGCTGTGGATTGCTGGGCTTGGAGATGGAGCTGGGTGCTGAGCAGTTTTCATTGCCTGGATTGCGACTGCCTCTGGCTGCGTCGGCGTAGGACATGGTAAGATTTCGAAAACTTTGTTGTCCGCTTTCGTTTTGCTGCGTGTCTCTAGCTGGGGTTAATGTTCTGGCTGTCTGGCTTCTCCTTATGGACGCCGGTTGGTTGGGAGCTTCGTTCGATGGCACCTGGGGCCGTTTTGATAGGCGTTGATAGATACGGCGGCCTTCATAATTTACAGTATGCGGTAAATTACAGTGGACACATTTAGCTGGTTGGTCAAGTGGCTTGACACAATCGGTGGAGGCATGGTTATCCCAGCATTTTACGCATCGAAAGGCTCTCCTGCAGACGAAATCGTCAATGACAAATAGCTGTTAGGCCGAAGATATCTTTGTTATTTGATTTCGGATCCAAATCGACGAAAAATAAGTTAAGCGTGGACCCGTCGTTTGCCTTTCGTTGCGGACTGAGTACCTACCCCTTATTCGTTAGCTGCTGCTTTAGGAAATAACGGCTAGTCGAGTAACGCAGGCCTTTTATGACAACTCTTTAAGCGCGCTCACTTGCTAATTGATAGACGTGGAACTCAGCTCCGATTTTGTCCAGCTTGCTGACCATATCTCTCAACGTTGGTACATCGGCACACATAATTCGTAGGGATTCACCTTCAGGTTTTGCGAAACATTTGTTGGATTCGAATTCATTGAAGCCTTCGAAGAGTGCATTTATATCCGAGCACCTATTTATAAAGATAGGAGGAGGCCTTTCAGTGCGTGGTTGAGTATCGGATGGTTTGCTCATCTCAACGGTCAGATCCTCATCCTCGGGATCAGCTCCAGTTTTGTGGGATGATACACTCAAAACAGCAAAACGATTGGAATGGTTTGCGGCTGAACTTGAACAGGCAGCTGGTGGGTCTGACTTCGACGACTTACGTATTGTTTCAGGCCAACGAAAAGCAGGCCTTTTTTTGGAAATAGGCTTATTTTTTTGCTGGCACAGTTTGCCAGGATGGAAGCGATAGATTCATACGCTGTTCAGTTACTGATGGACCAATGGATTCATTAAATTTGACAGAAGCGACAGCTGCTGCTGATCTTAAATGTTTATCATGAGAAACCATGGTGTTAACTAACTGACCAGTGGAAAAGAGTGTTAACTCAAAAACGCCGAGACGTGAGTTCGAACACCGTCGAAAGCAGATAATTATTTTTATTTATTTAAGTCACAATGACAGTAAGTTGTATAGCACTTTTCGTAGCCTGCGCGACTACGGCATGGTGGCTTAATAGGATGCGATTAAGTTCAACAAGCGAGGCGACGTGAGTTCATCTCCCCGGAGTGACACAAAAAATATGTGTAAGATTTTTCAAATTTTCTTGGTCACTAAAAATCACTACCACGATGGTATACCTGCACCAAAAATGTTTTGTGAAGTCTGTGGTATTAGTGTGAAGATTTTGATACCATTTGTTGCAGTAGATCAAGTGGTTTTTGTGTTTTGGTGTTTAATGTTGTTTTTCAAGTATTTATTAATGTCTATTGGATTCATATTGGTTGTGTGTATTAGTGGCATGGTAAGTGCCGATTTTTCTGTTTCAATTCGTTTCCCGTAATATCCGAGTATCCTGGGATCTATAACAATTTGATTTTTGGTGATGATGCCTACTAACATCATCATCTTATTGTCATTGGGTATATGTTGTTATTGTCGATATTAGCTACTGAGTTTATTGTAGTTAGTGAATCAGAACAAATAATAAAATAACAAGTCCTTTTTCTGTTTAGGTATATAGCTTCTAATACAGCTATTGATTCTGCGGATAAAATGGATGAATAAAAGGGGAGGCTTCCATATTTTAATATTACAGCTTCGGATGTTATGGCATAAGTAGCTATGTTGCTTGGAAGGGAACCATCTGTATAGATGAAGGTATGGTTTTAATAGTTAGATTTAATATTAAGAAATTGTTGTTTGAAAATATAGGGAGGTCTTTTTGATTTATTTAAATATGTGACTGAGGTGTTTATTAAAGATTCTGGTAATAGCCAAGGTCAGAATACTGATATACCTCTAGTATAGGTATGATGAGACTTATTTTGTATGTTTGAGGTATAATGTGGTTGAATATATTGTTAAATGATTTTAGAAATCTTTTGTTTGACATGACTCAACAAACTTCACTCTCTCAGGAAATATGTACACCAGCTGGTAAAGTTTTGTATCTCTAGCTTTTATTGTCTCCGAAATCTAGGTGTTCATACAGACGGACGGACAGACGGACATGGCTCAATCGTTACCCTGAGGTCATGATAATCATTTTTGTCCAAAGGACTTGGGGTCTGCCACGCCTCCTTCTGTCCGTTACATGCACTGCACAAATCTAATATACCCTTTGTACCTATAGGTACAGGGTATAATAAATAGTCTTCCAGAACTAAGAGAAGAAGTGAGAAAGCATGTAAGTTTCTGTTGGGAAACAAACGCAATTCTATCCCGCCCTAAGTTTGGTAGGCCTAATATTTCAAAGATTATAAGCGAGGAAGAAGAAATAGAAGATGCCAGTGTCCCAGAGATACGCCGCAATAGATACAAATGTTGGAATTGCGATAAGCCAAGGCACCGTTTCGACGATTGGAGAAAGGAATGTTTTTTGCTACAGATGTGGCGCCAAAAATACTTATAAATCCCAATGCAGCAAGTGCAATCTGTCGGAAAACCAAAAGAAAAAATCGGTTGAATATATCATATAGCTGCCTGCAGACGAATGCTGAGATCGCATACCCACACCTCAGGAGGAGCATAAGCGAGTCCAAAAAGAGGTAAACAAGGGTTTGGGAGAAGAAGAAGATATCACATAGCTGCCATAGGGCAGATCGGCAAAAAAAACGTTTTTTGTACAAAATTCGTCTGTTTTTTGTTGTTTATGAAGGTTTCGTAACCTAATTTGGCAATCAAATATCTTTTATTGTTCTTACGCAATATACCGGATTTTATTGCATGCAGTGGTACAGGGTATCCCAAAGTCGTCCGTGCCCGACTTTAACGTATGCCATCTCTTAGTCAGGAAAGAGCGATTCTTCTTGCAATATTTTTGATTTCAGATCCTGATAATGAGAATCATTAAAGCATGGCTAACTAAGATCAACTTCAGGACCAATCGCTTCAATAGCAGATACTTCTTAAGTAAATATGCGTGAAAGCGCATCTGGTACAACATTCTCTTTGCGTCTGCGGTGACTAACTTCAAAATTGTAGCCTACGTCGCTAGCATTGCAGTGGACATAAAATTTCTTTGCAAAGTCTGGATTTTGCAATACGGGAGCAGAAGTCAGCATATCCTTAAGCTTGTCAACAGCTTCTTGTGCAACATCAGTCCAAGCAAATTTCGTTTTCGTAGACAAAAGTTCAGTAATTGGGCATACTATCCCTCGGAATTTTTCAATAAATCGCCGATACCAGCCAACAAAACCAATAAAAGCTCCGGCCTGTCTCAAAGTTTTAGGAGCTGGCCCTGACTTAATAGCATTGATTTTAGATGGATCTGTAGAAATGCCACATTTACCAATATCATAACCTAAAAATGGCGTACGTTAAAGTCGGGTGCAGACGATTTTGGGACTCCCTGTACCACCACATTGCAATTTAGTCCGAAATATTGCTTAAGACCTCCAAAAGATATTTTATTCGGCAAATTTGGCTACGATATTTTCATAAACAAACAGAAATCAGTCGAATTTTGCACCAAACAATTTTTTTTACCGATTGGTCCTATGGGGACTATATGATATAGTCAACCGATTTTTATCAAATTTAGTACACTGATTGGAAACTATAAAAAACTTCCGTCTGCCAAATTTGGTTCCGATATCTTCAAAACCAAACGAAACACAACGAATTTTGTAAAAAAAGCGTTTTTTGACCGATTGTTCCTATGGGAGCTATATAATATAGTCAACCGATTTTGATCAAACTTGGTGCAGTGCTTGGGTACTCTAAAAAACTTCTTAATGCCAAATTTGTTAACAATATCTGTATAAACAAACGAAACGCAACGAATTTTGTACAAAAAACGATTTTTTGACCGATTGGTCCTATGGGAGCTATATGATACAGTCAACCGATTTTGATCAAATTTGGAACAGTGCTTGGGAACTCAAAAAAACTTCTCAATGCCAAATTTGGTTTCGATGACTTCAGAAACAAACGAATTATCCATCTAAAACTTTTGAATTTTTTCGAGGTCCTCTTAAACACCCCTACGGGAGCTATATAATAGAACCCCGATATCAAAACAATAAAATAACCTGTCTCTCGTAGGATAATAGCGGATCTAACCTGAAAGTCTGAGGTTGCTTTAGCTCTCACCATCTCTAAGATCTAGGCATTCATATAGACGGACAGACGGACATGGGTATATCGACTTCTCTAGTCATCCTGATCATACTTGAGGTAACTTTGAGGGGTCTCCGACGTTTCCTTCTATATGTTATTTTTGGCTTGCACTAACTTAATGTTCCAACAAGCCAGCAAGCAACAAGCTAAAAAACTTCTTAGTGCCAAATTTGCTAACAATATCTTTACAAACAAACGAAACGCAACGAATTTTGTACAAAAAACGATTTTTTGACCGATTGGTCCTATGGGGGCTATATTATATAGTCAACCGATTTGGATAAGATTTGGAACAGTGCTTGGGAACTCTAAAAAACTTCTTAATGCCAAATTTGGTTACGGTATCTTCACAAATAAACGAATCACAACGAATTTTGTACAAAAAACATTTTTTCGGCCGATCGGTCCCATGGGAGCTATATGATATAGTCAACCGATTTTGATCAAATTCGGAACAGTGCTTGGGAACTCTAAAAAACTTCTTAATGCCAAATTTGGTTATGGTATCTTAACAAACAAACTAATCCCAACGAATTTTGCACAAAACACGATTTTTTGACCGGTTGGTCCTATGGGAGCTGTATGATATAGTCAACCGATTTTGATCAAATTTGCTACTGTGCTTGGGAACTCTAAAAAAACTTCTTAACGCCAAATTTGGTTACAATATCTTCACAGACAAACGAAACACAACGAATTTTGTACAAAAAACATTTTTTCGACCTATCGATCCTACGGGAGCTATATGATATAATCCACCGATTTTCATAAAATTTGGTACAGTGCTGGGGGTCTGTAAAAAACTTCTGATCGCCAAATTTGGTTATGGCATCTTCATAAACAAACGAATTATCCATCTAAAACTTTTGCTTTTTTTCGAGGTCCTCTGAAACACCCCTATGTAATGTAATCCCGATATCAAAAAAATAAAATAAACTTGTCTCCTATGGATTAATTAGGGATCTACTGTGAAAATTTGGTTGCTTTAGCTCTCACCATCTCTGAGATCTAGGCGTTCATACGGACAGACGGACATGGGTATATCGACTTCTCTAGTCACACTGATAATACTTTAGGTAACTTTGGGGGTCTCCGACGTCTCCTTCTGTACGTTACAAACATTTTCGGCTTGCACAAACACAATACCATACGGTTCAGGATATAAAAAGTCTCTAATATTCTCTATCGATGCGTTCGCTGGGAAGCTCTTCGTACATCCGAAACTCCTCAATGCAGAAACTGCCAAGGATTTTTCCATAGCGCAGCTAACTGCTTTCTACCTCAAAAATGTGTAAAATGTGGTGACAACCATTCAGCTAAAGATTGCCCAACAGTTAAAGATAAAGAAACCGACAAGGAGAAGCTGTTTTGCGTATTATGCAACAAACCTGGACATCCGGCATCGTATAAAGGCTGCGAGAAATATAGACAAATCAAAGAAAGAATTAAAGCTAAGCGGTGTTCCAACAAGCCAATCCAAATACCAATTAGTTCCAGCCGAATAAATAAGTAGAGTTGGGATACTATCGATAGTATTCGAAAAATAAAACTATCGATACTATCGATGGTGCCATCGATAGTATCCCACCTCTAATTATTTATTCGGCTGGAACTGCGAGAAATATAGACAAATCAAAAAAGAATTAAAGCTAAACGGTGTTCCAACAAGCCAATCCAAATACCAATTAGTTCCAGCCGAATAAATAAATAGAGGGTGGGATACTATCGATGGCACTATCGATAGTTTTATTTTTCGAATACTATCGATTGTTTTTTCAGAATATCGATAGTGTACTTTTAGTGAAGCCAGAGGAAATAGTGCGCATTTTTGCAATGGTAGGAATAATATTTATATAATAGAATAAATAAAAAATGTAAACTAACTAACTAACTAACTAATTGATTTAAATTTAGATTGGTGGTGTTGTTGTTCATTAAGAAGTCATGGATAAATACTTGAAGCGGCATAGCGGGGACTATGGAAAAATATTTGAGTAAATTTAATTTCTATGAATATTCATCAGAAAGAAAAAGAAAATCGATGCCGCATTGTGTTTCGTTTGTTTATGAAGTTTTCGTAACCAAATTTGGCATTAAGAAGTTTTTTAGAGTACCCAAGCATTGTGCCAAATTCGGTCAAAATCGGTTGACTATATCATATAGCTCCCAAATTAACCATCGGTCAAAAAAACATTTTTGGTTCAAAATTATTCGTCTGTTTTTGGTTGTTTATGAAGGTATCGTAACCTAATTTGGTAATCAAATGTCTTTTAGTGTTCTTAAGCTATTTACCCGATATTATTGTAAGCAGTGGTACAGGGTATCCCAAAGTCGTCCGCGCCCGACTTTAATCTACGCCATCTTTTTAGCATGTAATTTTAATACAATCTCTTTTTATAACGTTTCTGTATTGCTTTTTACAATATCCTTTTTGTAAATTTTAAAAAAGGCCCTTCTTGCTCTATGGTATTTGTTTTAAAACTTTCCCTTGTTAAGTATGTCAAATTTCTCATAGCCCGATAGTAATATCGATACATCGATAGTTTCAGCTATCGAAGTCTAAACTATCGAGTGGCGCCTCTATCGATAGTATCCCACCTCTATAAATAATGGTTTAAGTTTTGCCAACGTAGTTAAAAATAACACTAATTTGATTCATCCAAACACACAACCAATTCCAAAAACAATATCAAGTTCAACAGAAACAATGTTATTAGCTCTTCAAAACATCATAAAAGATTTAACTTCAGAAGTTAAAAATCTAAAAGAAGATCTTAAAACTCAATCAGCTAGGATTGATACAATTACAAATTTGTTGGGTTAATTATGGATTTAAGTAGAAGAAATTCACATCACACATTAGCAAAAAAAATTAAAATAATAACAATTAATGTCAACTCTCTCATAAATACAAGTAAAAGAATAGACCTGCAAATTTTTATAGACAGACACATGCCGGATATCCTATGTATAAATGAGACTAAACTAAATTACAGACACAAGCTACAATTTAAAAATTACAACCTGGTTCGAAAAGATAGAAACAACGGTACAGGAGGTGGTGGCACGGCCATACTAATTAAGGACAATATTAAACATAAAGTTTACACGAATTGCAAGCTGGAAACTCTCGAACTGCTCGAAACATGCATAATTCAACTTTCTATGGCAAATAATAACATCTTATACATTGTATCGGCTTACTACCCAAGTGGTAATAATAACCAATCATTCGAAAAAGACGTAAACTCGCTATTTATTTATTCACTTTTGTTATTCTAGGGGACCTCAACAGCAAACATACCGATTGGGGAAATAATACAAACAATCAAAAAGGAAACATCTTCAAACGATGGTTGGATAATAAGTCTTTTACATATAAATGCAAATTATATGCCTCTACCAAACCATCTTTCGAGAGAGGACAATCTTTTTAGACTTATGTCTTTTAGATGCGAGGTTACACATTGTGAAGGGACATGATGGTATCAATTGTTTAAATACGCTAGACTGCGATAGCGATCATTCGGCCGTGGAAATAATAGTCTGCAAAAACTACAAGGAGGATCCAATTGAGATTTTAAAGGAACAACGTGAGCACAAATATAATTATAAAAAGACTAATTGGAGCAGATTTCAAAACAAAATTCACCAATTGATGTGTAACCAACCTATAACACCAATCAATAGAAACCTGGAAAACAGCGAGATAGACTGGCATTTAGACAAAATAAACAAAATAATAACACAATCAATTAAAACAATAGTTCCAAAATTTAAATCATATGACTACATCCAAACAATTATGAACTCCACACTAAAACAGCTTTACTTATTAAAAAATAGTACTCTGTCACTTATAAAGATGGCGTACGTTAAAGTCGGGCGCAGACGACTTTGGGATACCCTGTACCACCACATTGCAATTAATTCCGACACATTGCTTAAAACCTTCAAAAGATATTTTATTCGGCAAATTTGGTTACAATGTTTTCATAAAAAAATGGCGTACGTTAAAGTCGGGCGCAGACGACTTTGGGATACCCTGTACCACCACATTGCAATTAAGTCCGACACATTGCTTAAAACCTCCAAAAGATATTTTATTCGGCAAATTAAAAAAAAGAAATCAGTCGAATTTTGCACCAAATCATTTTTTTGACCGATCGGTCCTATGGGGACTACACGATATAGTCAACCGATTTTGATCAAATTTACACTGATTGCGAACTATAAAAAACTTCCGACTGCCAAATTTGGTTCCGATATCTTCAAAACCAAACGAAACACAACGAATTTCGTAAAAAAAGCGTTTTTTTGACCGACTGTTCCTATGGGAGCTATATAATATAGTCAACCGATTTTGATCAAATTTGCTACAGTGCTTGGGTACTCTAAAAAACTTCTTAATGCCAAATTTGCTAACAATATCTTTACAAACAAACGAAACACAACGAATTTTTTACAAAAAACGATTTTTTGACCGATTGGTCCTATGAGAGCTATATGATATAGTCAACCGATTTTGATCAAATTTGAAACAGTGCTTGGGTACTCTAAAAAACTTCTTAATGCCAAATTTGGTTACGGTATCTTCACAAACAAACGAAATACAATGAATTTTAAACAAAAAACATTTTTTCGACCGATCGATATATGATATAGTCAACCGATTTTGATAAAATTTGGTACAGTGCTGGGGGTCTCTAAAAAACTTCCGATTGCCAGATTTGGTTATGATATCTTCATAAACAAACGAATTATCCATCTAAAACTTTTGCTTTTTTTTGAGGTCCTCTGAAACACCCCTATGGGAGCTATATAATGTAATCCCGATATCTAAAAAATAAAATAAACTTGTCTCCTATGGATTAATAAGGGATCTTATCTGAAAGTTTGGTTGCTCTAGCTCTTACCATCTCTGAGATCTAGGCGTTCATACGGACAGACGGACAGACGGACAGACGGTCAGACGGACAGACGGACATGGGTATATCGACTTCTCGAGTCACACTGATCATACTTAGGTAACTTTGGGGGTTCTCCGACGTCTCCTTCTGTACGTTACATACATTTTCGGCTTGCACAAACACAATATACTCTTGTACCATACGGTACAGGGTATAAAAAGGCACAATAGACTAGAAAGCTTACTTAGTCCCTCTGATCTTCAGCTGCAGAAAATAAATTTCAAACTCATCAAAAAATTAATCGAAAACTTATATATCTCAACTAACAAAAGATATGAAAGTAAACTAAAAAATATAAGTCCCACAAATTCACATGATATGTTTCACCAAACTAAGAAAATGTTTAAACAAAAAATTTCGCTAGATTTGCCTAGCTCATTAGAGAACCTCCTTGAAGCAGAACATATATCGAGCGATGCCTTTGTTAGGGCAGACAACAATCTTATAATTTCAAATCACGAGACTATTCTGAATACAAAAGGGGCATATTTCCAATCTGTTCACTCTCCCAAAGAAAATATTTCGAATAACCGGATTCATACCATGGTTGAATTAATTTTCGAGCGCTTTTCACATATTAAAACTCAATTTGAAACACACAAAATTAAAAAAAATTTTAATAGCAACAAGAAAGCTAAAACTCTGATCGTTGAACAATGTGAAAATTATTTTATTGAGTATAGTGATTTAAAATATATATTTTCTAATTTAAGAAACAAACTGTCCTCCGGTCTAGACGAAATTCCCAATATAGTTTTGAAAAGTTTGCCAAATGTCGCTATTGCTGAATACTGCTCTTTACTTAACAATATGCTAAACAATTCTTATTTCTCTGACTATTGGAAAATTGCTAAGATGATTGTATTACTAAAAAAAAACAAAGATACATATGGCATCAGCAACCTTCGTCCTATCAGCCTGCTTCCTAACATTAGCAAGGTGTTTGAAGTATGCATTAATAACAATATAAATAAGCATTGCATTGAAAATCAAATAATTAACAACAAGCAATTTGGATTCAAGCACAAACATTCAACAACACATGCCATTAACTGCCTGGTGTCTGACGTTTGCTGGAGCAGGAACCAAAAAAAATGTGTTGGAGCATGTCTTATAGATCTAGAGAAAGCTTTCGATGGAGTGTGGATCAAAGGACTCATATGCAAACTTATGCAGTACGACTTCCCGCAGCACCTTTTAATGCTTATAAGTAATATGGTTAGCAACAAACAATTTGTTGTATGCAACAATAGCGAAATAAGCATAATAAGATGATTAACGGACTTCAGCAAGGCACTGTGAACTCGCCAACATTATTCAACATTTATTTAAATGACATTAAATCATATGGAAAAAATAATTGCCTTTGCAATTTGATTATTTACCATAGTGGCAGTTCTGTCGATGAAATACGCTGCAATGTTCAAGAGAAGTTCATGAAGTTATTCCGTTACACTGTAAACTGGCACTTAAAAATAAATTTTGACAAGTGTGAATCAATTTTGTTTAGACCTCCTTTAAAAAAATGTAACACTAACATTGAGAAGAACTGAAAAACTTTCATATTTCAATTGCAAACACCAACACACCATTGGCCATTGCAGACACAGTGAAATATTTGGGAGTGTACTTAGATAAATTTTTATATTTTAATGAGTGAACATCCAATTATTAAAAGCAAAAAAAGCTTACTTTACACAATAAACTATTTCATGCAAGACAGTTAAATAGAAGAGTCAAAACAATTATGTATCAGGCTCTGATCCGCCCTATCCTGACATATGCATGCCTAATTTGGTTTAACGTGCCACCTTCTTATATGGAGAGAATAAGAAAGATTGAAAGAAAATTTTTGAGATTATGTACCTCTATGCATAGAACACCAGAAAGCGGATATACTAAATTCTATGTATCCCAGCAAGTTTATAATATGGCTAATGTAATCCGGATTGATAACTTTATTATAAACTTAGTTAGAAATCACATTTTTAATTGCCTCTCGAATAAGGACAATGACCTTATATTTGCACCTTACCACGCAGACGAAAGGTATATCGAAGCTGCTATCAACAATGGATTTGTGCCACCCGAAGCATTCTTGTTTTTAGACAAACGAGGTATTGTTCAGACCAGAGAAGGAATTCCAATCCTTCAGGAGAGCCACCACCAAGACAATTGTTATTGAAAACACACTAACTGAGGCTGAGTCGAGATTTAACAAAAAACTTTCAAATCGGGATACAAAAGAAGTAAACAACATCCGTTCCAAATTATGGTGGCTGTGTCTTTAGTCGTTTTTTTTTTTTTTTTTAGTATTTAATCTTTCCTTCTCTCTTTCTACACAACTACAAATTCAGGAGAGCCACCACCAAGACAATTGTTATTGAAAACACATTAACTGAGGCTGAGTCGAGATTTGAAAAAAAACTTTCAAATCGGGATACAAAAAGAAGTAAACAACATCCGATCCAAATTATGGTGGCTGTGTCTTAGTCTAGTTTTTTTTTTTTTTTTTTTAGTATTTAATTTTTCCTTCTCTCTTTCTACACAACTCTTTTTCTTTTTATATATAACTCTAAAATCATTTTACAGAAGTAACGTTTTTGAAAGAAATTTTTGGTTACATACATATACTACATGTATAGTAGTATAGTTGCCTCTAATTGCTTGCAGCTCAGACGTGCTGTTTATGTTGATCTGCTTTAGCATCTCGAGCGATAGCACTTCATCTCTTTGTTTTTTCTGCCACTAATTGCAGCATAGGTGGCTTAGCTTCAACGAACGTCATCTTTTTGATTCGTCGATGTCGTCTTTGGTTTTAACTGTCGAGTTTTCAAATTGGATAAGGTAGGTTCCGCTTAGATTTATTGTTTCTTCGTCGATTTGAGTTGCACCTTGGAAATCATTGAGCATGACTGTTCCTGTATATAGCTCTTCATGGTCCGGGATATGTTGGCTGTTCACTACTTTGCAGTTTGGTGTTTGGCTTGTCAGCAATGGTGCTACGCAGGTGTCGTTACTTAAATCTATGAGCTGGGACTTACTACATATGGTTTTGTCATTGTGAGATTCACATGGAATTTTGATACCATTAATTTGTTGTTTACATTGAATGATTTTATTAAATTTATTTATTTATTTATATAAAGCTAGTTTACACTTAAAAGATATAAACTATCAATAACGAAAGAAAGCCATGGCTACCAGTTTATTAAATTAAATATCGTTTATTACATTGTTTTTATACCCTGTACCGTTTGGTACAAAGGGTGTATTGTGTTTGTGCAAGCCGAAAATGTATGTAACGTACAGAAGGAGACGTCGGAGACCCCCAAAAAGTTACCTAAAGTATTATCAGTGTGACTCGAGAAGTCGATATACCCATGTCCGTCTGTCTGTATGAACGCCTAGATCTCAGAGATGGTAAGAGCTAGAGCAACTAAACTTTCAGATAAGATCCCTTATTAATCCATAGGAGACAAGTTTATTTTATTTTTTTGATATCAGGATTACATTGTATAGCTCCCATAGGGGTGTTTCAGAGGATCGATCGGTCGAAAAAATGTTTTTTGTTTAAAATTCGTTGTGTTTCGTTTGTTTCTGAAGATACCGTAACAAAATTTGGCAAGAGGAAGTTTTTTAGAATAGCACTGCACCAAGTTTGATCAAAATCGGTTGACTATATCATATAGCTCCCATAGGAACGATCGGTCAAAAAAACGCTTTGTTTACAAAATTCGTTGTTTCGTTTGGTCTTGACAATATCGGAACCAAATTTGGCATTAAGAAGTTTTTTAGAGTACCCAAGCAATGTTTTAAATTTGATCAAAATCGGTTGACTATATCATATAACTCCCATAGGACCAATCGGTCAAAAAATCGTTTTTGTACCCTGTACCGTATGGTACAAAGGGTATATTGTGTTTGTGCAAGCCGAAAATGTATGTAACGTACAGAAGGAGTCGTCGGAGACCCCCAAAGTTACCTAAAGTATGATCAGTGCGACTCGAGAAGTCGATATACCCATGTCCGTCTGTCCGTCTGTCCGTCTGTCTGTCTGTCCGTCTGTCCGTCTGTCCGTATGAACGCCTAGATCTCAGAGATGGTAAGAGCTAGAGCAACCAAACTTTCAGATAAGATCCCTTGTTAATCCATAGGAGACAAGTTTATTTTATTTTTTTGATATCGGGATTACATAGTATAGCTCCCATAGGGGTGTTTCAGAGGACCTCGAAAAAAAGCAAAAGTTTTAGATGGATAATTCGTTTGTTTATGAAGATATCATAACCAAATCTGGCAGTCGGAAGTTTTTTAGAGATCCCCAGCACTGTACCAAATTTTATCAAAATCGGTTGACTATATCATATAGCTCCCATAGGATCGATCGGTCGAAAAAATGTTTTTTGTACAAAATTCGTTGTGTTTCGTTTGGTTTTGAAGATATCGGAACCAAATTCGGCAATAGGAAGTTTTTTAGACTACCCAAGCACTGTTCCAAATTTGATCAAAATCGGTTGACTATATCATATAGCTCCGATAGGACCAATCGGTCAAAAAAACGTGTTTTGTGCGAAATTCGTTGTGATTTGTTTATTTGTGAAGATACCGTAACCAAATTTGGCATTAAGAAGTTTTTTAAAGTTGCCAAGCACTGTTCCAAATTTGATCAAAATCGGTCGACTATATCATATAGCTCCCATAGGACCAATCGGTCAAAAAATCGTTTTTTCTACAAAATTCGTTGCGTTTCGTTTGTTTGTAAAGATATTGTTAACAAATTTGGCATTAAGAAGTCTTTTAGAGTACCCAAGCACTGCACCAAGTTTGATCAAAATCGGTTGGCTATATCATATAGCTCCCATAGGAACAATTGGTCAAAAAAACGCTTTTTTACAAAATTCGTTGTGTTTCGTTTGGTTTTGAAGATATCGGAACCAAATTTGGCTGTCGGGAGTTTTTTATAGTTCCCAATCAGTGTACTAAATTTGATCAAAATCGGTTGACTATATCATATAGTCCCCATAGGACCGATCGGTCAAAAAAATTGTTTGGTGCAAAATTCGACTGATTTCTTTTTTTTTATGAAAATATCGTAACCAAATTTGCCGAATAAAATATCTTTTGAAGGTTTTAAGCAATGTGTCGGACTTAATTGCAATGTGGTGGTACAGGGTATCCCAAAGTCGTCTGCGCCCGACTTTAACGTACGCCATCTTTTCTACAAAATTCGTTGCGTTTCGTTTGTTTGTAAAGATATTGTTAGCAAATTTGGCATTAAGAAGTTTTTTAGAGTACCCAAGCACTGCACCAAGTTTGATCAAAATCGGTTGGCTATATCATATAGCTCCCATAGGAACAATCGGTCAAAAAAACGCTTTTTTTACAAAATTCGTTGTGTTTCGTTTGGTTTTGAAGATATCGGAACCAAATTTGGCAGTCTGAATTTTTTTATAGTTCCCAATCAGTGTACTAAATTCGATCAAAATCGGTTGACTATATCATATATTCCCCATAGGACCGACTGGTCAAAAAAATTGTTTGGTGCAAAATTCGACTGATTTCTTTTTTTTATACCCTGTACCGTATGGTACAAAGGGTATATTGTGTTTGTGCAAGTCGAAAATGTATGTAACGTACAGAGGGAGACGTCGGAGACCTCCCAAAGTTACCTAAAGTATGATCAGTGTGACTCGAGAAGTCGATATACCCATGTCCGTCTGTCCGTATGAACGCCTAGATCTCAGAGATGGTAAGAGCTAGAGCAACCAAACTTTCAGATTAGATCCCTTATTAATCCATAGGAGACAAGTTTATTTTATTTTTTTCATATCGGGATTACATTATATAGCTCCCATAGGGGTGTTACAGAGGACCTCGACAAAATGTTTTTGTACAAAATTAGTTGTGTTTCGTAACCAAATTTGGCGATCGGAAGTTTTTTAGAGACCCCCAGCACTGTACCAAATTTGATTACAATCGGTTGACTAAATCATATAGCTCCCATAGGACCAATCGGTCAAAAAAACGTGTTTTATGTAAAATTCGTTGTGATTCGTTTGTTTGTGAAGATACTGTAATCAAATTTGGCATTAAGAAGTTTTTTAGAGTTCCCAAGCTCTGTTCCAAATTTTATCAAAATCGGTTGACTATATCATATAGCTCCCATAGGAACGATCGGTCAAAAAAACGCTTTTTTTACAAAATTCGTTGTGTTTCGTTTGTTTGTGAAGATATCGGAACCAAATTTGCCATTAAGAAGTTTTTTATAGTTTCCAATCAGTGTACTAAATTTGATCAAAATCGGTTGACTATATCATATAGTTCCCATTAGACCGATCAGTCAAAAAAATTTTTTGGTGCAAAATTCGACTTATTTCTGTTTGTTTATGAAAATATCATAGCCAAATTTTCCGAATAAAATATCTTTTGGAGGTCTTAAGCATAATTTCGGACTTAATTGCAATGTGGCTGTACAGGGTATCCTAAAGTCATCCGCGCCCAGCTGCAACGTACGCCATCTTTATACCCTGTACCTATAGGTACAAAGGGTATACTAGATTTGTGCAATGCATGTAACGGCAAGAAGGAGGCGTGGCAGACCCCAAGTCCTTTATACCAAAATGCTTATCATAACCTCTGGTAGCGATTGAGCCATGTCCGTCTGTCCGTCTGTATTAACACCTAGATCTCGGAGACTATAAGAGCTAGAGATACGAAACTTTACCAGCTGATGCGCATATTTCCTCAGAAGATCATGTTTGTTGAATCATGTCAATATCTTCCCCGTTCCCCCGTAGCAGAGTTTCGCGGTTTTTAGCTTAACCATTTAATATTTTAATCTGAAACTTAACAGAGCGATGCGTTGTGGTTACATGCATCTGTGTGTGAAAAATAAACAAAATCGGACGATTACAACAAAAGTTTGTAACGACCTCCGGTTTTGTCCGGAACAACGGCTGGGATAGCTCAGCTATGCCCAGGGTAAATGTCACAACGAATTTATATTCGCTGAGACTCTGTAATAAAATTGAGAACGCCGACTTGTTTTAGTTTTGTACTTTAGTCTTTATTTATTATCCGCCTTTCTCGGCTTATTGCACGTATACATATACTCTCGTCATACTTATAGGGCCGCAGTTTCTCGCCCACTAAACAGTTTATGTTCTTAACATTAGTTTGGCTGACTCACCGGTTCTCTCGTCGTTCCCCGCCAAGGCCTTCACCGGCCAGACGAGCGCACTGTCTGGGTATCCGCTAACGTTGGGTCTACAATTGTCGGCTTCCCGCTACTGTGTCTGGGCCGATCCGAGCGCATCAATGCCAATCCTTTAGATTTGGCCATTGTCTGCCTTGCCGGCGCCGCTCACGAGTAGTCCGGGCGCCACAACGTCGCCCAATGCCGCGTACCATTCGACTAGGCGCATCCTCTGCCGCCTAATGAACACCTTCCGGATGTCGGACTCGTTACTCGGATCTCGTTCCCCGCCATCGTCGTTATTGCACCATCACCTTATAACACGGCTGTGCCCCAACTCACAACACTAAGTTCCACTTGACTGCACTCACTTTCTTGACCGACTTGCCTCCATGCACTGACTCTCTTCAACTCTCCCGATTTGGCTGCTGAACGCCTTATATAGGCCTTGATCGCCGCCAAATCCCTAAACTCCCGCCCAAACTTATACCGCTGAAACATAAACGGTACTCTGTTTATCTAGATACCTATCTTTATAGATGAAACAGAGTCCACTGTATCCTACAATATCCCTATCACCTACTCTCCACCCTTACGTATACGCTAACACAGATGCATTAGCAGCGCGCCAACTCTGAGGCCGTTATACGTAAGTCGGTGTTGTTACGAGTGAAAACCGCGCGCTTTCTTCGCTACTCTCACTCACCAACTACCCTGTAGGAATTTTAGGGAACGTGTTGTGAGGTGGTGGCAATTCGCCTCCTCACACTCACCCTTTTCTTCGGTAAAAAAAAAAAAAAAAAAAAAACTTCAATCTAGCCCAAAAAAAAATGTAGTTCCTCTCGAAAGCTGTTTGACTTCGCGCTCTCAGCCAGTTATCGAGTTCTATAGCAGCGAGCTTTCTGCCCATATCGGCGTTGCCACCCGTTACTACAACTCACCCACAGTCGCTGATCGCGAGTGATTGTCAAAGCTGGAAGAGGAAGCATGAAATTTGATAACGTCAACAACGTAAATAAAGGCAACGTGTATAAAACACCGCCGCTTGTCGCTAATGCAAAAAAAAGAAATATAACATAGCCACCTGCCATTACTAGGTGAGTATATTTGCATCTTGACTAGTCATTAATGGGTTTTTTCCCTTTCCTGCCGCCTTTTCCAGTTCCCGTTTGTGTACGCCTAAGTCGGCACCACACCTCCCGAGACCAAGGCTTAGTTGATGCTTTCGCTTCATTGAGCATGACTGTTCCTGTATATAGCTCTTCATGGTCCGGGATATGTTGGCTGTTCACTACTTTGCAGTTTGGTGTTTGGCTTCTCAGCAATGGTGCTACGCAGGTGTCGTTACTTAAATCTATGAGCTGGGACTTACTACATATGGTTTTGTCATTGTGAGATTCACATGGAATTTTGATACCATTAATTTGTTGTTTACATTGAATGATTTTATTAAATTTATTTATTTATTTATATAAAGCTAGTTTACACTTAAAAGATATAAACTATCAATAACGAAAGAAAGCCATGGCTACCAGTTTATTAAATTAAATATCGTTTATTACATTGTTTTTATACCCTGTACCGTTTGGTACAAAGGGTGTATTGTGTTTGTGCAAGCCGAAAATGTATGTAACGTACAGAAGGAGACGTCGGAGACCCCCAAAAAGTTACCTAAAGTATTATCAGTGTGACTCGAGAAGTCGATATACCCATGTCCGTCTGTATGAACGCCTAGATCTCAGAGATGGTAAGAGCTAGAGCAACTAAACTTTCAGATAAGATCCCTTATTAATCCATAGGAGACAAGTTTATTTTATTTTTTTGATATCAGGATTACATTATATAGCTCCCATACGGGTGTTTCAGAGGATCGATCGGTCGAAAAAATGTTTTTTGTTTAAAATTCGTTGTGTTTCGTTTGTTTGTGAAGATACCGTAACAAAATTTGGCAAGAGGAAGTTTTTTAGAATAGCACTGCACCAAGTTTGATCAAAATCGGTTGACTATATCATATAGCTCCCATAGGAACGATCGGTCAAAAAAACGCTTTGTTTACAAAATTCGTTGTTTCGTTTGGTCTTGACAATATCGGAACCAAATTTGGCAGTCTGAATTTTTTTATAGTTTCCAATCAGTGTACAAAATTTGATCAAAATCGGTTGACTATATCATATAGTCTCCATTAGACCGATCAGTCAAAAAAATTTTTTGGTGCAAAATTCGACTGATTTCTGTTTGTTTATGAAAATATCATAGCCAAATTTGCCGAATAAAATATATTTTTGAAGTCTTAAGCATAATTTCGGACTTAATTGCAATGTGGTGGTACAGGGTATCCCAAAGTCGTCTGCGCCCGACTTTAACGTACGCCATCTTTATACCCTGTACCTATAGGTACAAAGGGTATACTAGATTTGTGCAATGCATGTAACGGCAAGAAGGAGGCGTGGCAGACCCCAAGTCCTTTATACCAAAATGCTTATCATAACCTCTGGTAGCGATTGAGCCATGTCCGTCTGTCCGTCCGTCTGTCTGTCTGTATTAACACCTAGATCTCGGAGACTATAAGAGCTAGAGATACGAAACTTTACCAGCTGATGCGCATATTTCCTCAGAAGATCATGTTTGTTGAATCATGTCAATATCTTCCCCGTTCCCCCGTAGCAGAGTTTCGCGGTTTTTAGCTTAACCATTTAATATTTTAATCTGAAACTTAACAGAGCGATGCGTTGTGGTTACATGCATCTGTGTGTGAAAAATAAACAAAATCGGACGATTACAACAAAAGTTTGTAACGACCTCCGGTTTTGTCCGGAACAACGGCTGGGATAGCTCAGCTATGCCCAGGGTAAATGTCACAACGAATTTATATTCGCTGAGACTCTGTAATAAAATTGAGAACGCCGACTTGTTTTAGTTTTGTACTTTAGTCTTTATTTATTATCCGCCTTTCTCGGCTTATTGCACGTATACATATACTCTCGTCATACTTATAGGGCCGCAGTTTCTCGCCCACTAAACAGTTTATGTTCTTAACATTAGTTTGGCTGACTCACCGGTTCTCTCGTCGTTCCCCGCCAAGGCCTTCACCGGCCAGACGAGCGCACTGTCTGGGTATCCGCTAACGTTAGGTCTACAATTGTCGGCTTCCCGCTACTGTGTCTGGGCCGATCCGAGCGCATCAATGCCAATCCTTTAGATTTGGCCATTGTCTGCCTTGCCGGCGCCGCTCACGAGTAGTCCGGGCGCCACAACGTCGCCCAATGCCGCGTACCATTCGACTAGGCGCATCCTCTGCCGCCTAATGAACACCTTCCGGATGTCGGACTCGTTACTCGGATCTCGTTCCCCGCCATCGTCGTTATTGCATTATCACCATTTAACACGGCTGTGCTCCGACTCACAACACTAAGTTCCACTTGACTGCACTCACTTTCTTGACCGACTTGCCTCCATGCACTGACTCTCTTCAACTCTCCCGATTTGGCTGCTGAACGCCTTATATAGGCCTTGATCGCCGCCAAATCCCTAAACTCCCGCCCAAACTTATACCGCTGAAACATAAACGGTACTCTGTTTATCTAGCTACCTATTTTTATAGATGAAACAGAGTCCACTGTATCCTACAATATCCCTATCACCTACTCTCCACCCTTACGTATACGCTAACACAGATGCATTAGCAGCGCGCCAACTCCGTTATACGTAAGTCGGTGTTGTTAAGAGTGAAAACCGCGCGCTTTCTTCGCTACTCTCACTCAACAACTACCCTGTAGGAATTTAAGGGAACGTGTTGAGAGGTGGCGATTCGCCTCCTCACACTCCCCCTTTTCTTCGGTAAAAAAAAAATAAAAAAAACTTCAAGCTAGCCCAAATGAAGCCAGTTATCGAGTTCTGTAGCAGCGAGCTTTCTGCCCATATCGGTGTTGCCACCCGTTACTACCACTCACCCACTGTCGCTGATCGCGAGTGATTGTCAAAGCTGGAAGAGGAAGCATGACATTTGATAACGTCAACAAAGTAAATAAAGGCAACGTGTATAAAACACCGCCGCTTGTCGCTAATGCAAAAAAAGAAATATAAAATAGCCATCTGCCATTACTAGGTGAGTATATTTGCATCTTGACTAGTCATTAATGGGTTTTTTCCCCTTTTCTGCCGCCTTTTCCAGTTCCCGTTTGTGTACGCCTAAGTCGGCACAACACCTCCCGAGACCAAGGCTTTGTTGATGCTTTGGCTACCTGAAATTACCCCGGCAAGTTTTCCCTTCTCTTTTTTTTTCCTCAATTAACTTTAAACCTTTTTTTCTTTTTAATTGCCTCCAGTTTTATTATTATTTTTTCTCAACGTCGCTTAAACACCCTGCACTCCCCAAAGTGGTTCCAACGGATACGGTACCGTATCCGCTGCGCCGTCACCAACATGCAGGAGCGCTGGCCGACCACGCGACTGCTGGCTATCCGCCTGCGTACCGCCGCCAGTACCGCTCCGGGCCAGTGCGCCTCCTCGATCAGCTGCCAATTTGTTTCGGTGCGGCGTGCCTGCTCCAATTGCCGTCGCACCGCCTCCAGCCGCCTTTGCGCTTCCCGCTCCAGTTGCCGCAGGTGCAGCTCCCGTTCGCGGCGTACGCCTGCCGCGCGCCGTGACGCTGCCGCTTCTTCCCTTCGCAACTCGGCCCACAGTCGCTCTAGGCGTGACTGAGCCGGTTGCCCACGAGAGCGGTGCTCTGGCGTTCGAGGGCGCCTGGGTTGTTGCTGTTGCTGCCGTTGTTGTGTCCGCGCTTGTTGCTGCGCCTGGTGCTGTTGCGTCAGCTGCTGTGCCAGCGCCCGTTGCTGCTGCTGTTGCGCTGCCTGCTGCTGTTGTTGTTGTAGTAACGTCTATCTCGGTGCACCACGTATGTGGATTGTCAGTTTTATGAAAGTAAAAGATGAATAGAAAGTTAGAAATGGAGAAAGAACATTAAATATGGACCCTATCCAGGTGGAGAAAGCTGGCTGCCTCCACCGGATTTGTCCATAGGGATGAGGGCGTGAGTCCAGTCGGGTTCACAGGGACATCTGAAAAGGTGTAGGGTATTGTGTGGGCTGCAGGTTACCAAAACCTGCCCAAGGACTGTCATCCCTCGGATATCTCGGATGCCTGCTGCTGTTGTTGCGCCTGTTGTCGCGCCAGCGCCTGTTGCTGCTGCTCCTGCGCCTGTTGCTGCGCCTGCGCCTGTTGCTGCTCTTGCTGCTGTTGCTGCTGGTGCAGCCACTGTGCCGTTGCCGCCTGCGCCTGTTGCTGCTCTTGCTGCTGTTGCTGCGCCTGCGCCTGTTGCTGCTCTTGCTGCTGTTGCTGCGCTTGCTGCTCTTGCTGCTGTTGCTGTTGGTGCAGCCACTGTGCCGTTGCCGCCGCCCTGGCCAAATCTGGCTCATTGGGCTCCCTACTTTGGCGCGGTGTGTTTGGCAGCTCTGTCAGCCGCACTCCGCCGCAACCCGAAGTATTGGCTCGGACCCGCACGTCGGTGGTCTCGACTTTCGTGAAAATCCACCACTTGCCGTCCAGCCGGTAGGTAGTTTTCACATCGCGAGACACGCCGTTTTCGTGGCCGTCGTCCGAACTCAGCGCTATGGCGGAGTGCGCCGACGACAGCTCCATGTCGAGCACATCGTCCAGATCGGAGTCCGGCCCTCCCAATAGGGCTTCCTCTGTCATTGCTGACGGAGACGCCCTACCTGCGGATGGCCGGATAGGCAGCACCCCAGACTCGGCTTCAGCACACTCGGTATGCAACGCCGTGGTCTGGCTGCGCTCCTCTTCTTCGACCAGCTGTGCCCACGATTTATTTTCCATTTTTCCTTTTTTTTTTTTTTTTAAATTTCCTTTGTTTTTTTTTTTAAATAAATTTATATACATTATTTGTATTATTTCTTTTTTTCCATTTTTTTTTCCCAGCTTGCTAAACGTATATATCTATATGCATATATGGGACTGTCACCATTTGCATGTATATATATATGTTTCGCCGCTAATCCATGTGATCTTACTTACCTCGCCAAAGTCTCAAATTAAATAGAATGTCATCACCTTATCTTAGGCTTGACATCGACTTTTGGCTAGCATCCGTTATCCCGCCAAATAGCTTTCCAAGTTTGGCCCCCGTATGGCTTGCCAAAGGGGTGTGAGTAGTCGCGCTACTGTCCCTTTTACCGTAGGGTATGCTCTCAGCATACTCCCACGCTCAACCGCATATCGGCGATGCATTCTTGCACGCTCTCATGCTCCCACGCACATTTCACACATATGCAATTCGGCGTTTTATTTCTCCACGCTCTCATGTTCGCTTACACACATACGTAACACTTTGCCTCTCATCCGCCTTAGCCAATCACAGCTTCCCGTCACCACTAGATCTCCGTTTACTCACGTAAGACGTTTTAGTTTGTGACGTAAGCCGTTTTAGTTATTAGCGTAAGCTCGTTGGCCTTTTATTTTCTTTTTTTTTCAAACTAGAGCGCCAGAATTTTGTATAAGTGGCGTAGGGCGAAAGCCATTATTAGTCGTTTTAAAATAATAATAATTCTAAGTTAAAAAAAAAAATTGGCTTTGCGTGTCTGAGTACTGCAGGCCCGCCTTTCCGTCCCGGCTAGGATCTTCCAATCCTCGACCTGTACTCGTGCATGCGCTATTATGTCTAATAGCCAGCCGAGCACTCTGGGGGAGGATTCTACGCGTCTCATTATTTTCCTCTGCTACAACAGAACTCAAAACTTGAAATTTACCCGTGTGTAAACTTCCCGGCTGATCAAAATTATTACAGAGTCCCTGCTCGGGCGCCAGTTGTAACGACCTCCGGTTTTGTCCGGAACAACGGCTGGGATAGCTCAGCTATGCCCAGGGTAAATGTCACAACGAATTTATATTCGCTGAGACTCTGTAATAAAATTGAGAACGCCGACTTGTTTTAGTTTTGTACTTTAGTACAATGCCAATCCTTTAGATTTGGCCATTTCCTGCCTCGCCGGCGCCGCTCACGAGTAGTCCGGGCGCCACAACGTCGCCCAATGCCGCGTACCATTCGACTAGGCGCATCCTCTGCCGCCTAATGAACACCTTCCGGATGTCGGACTCGTTACTCGGATCTCGTTCCCCGCCATCGTCGTTATTGCACCATCACCTTATAACACGGCTGTGCCCCAACTCACAACACTAAGTTCCACTTGACTGCACTCACTTTCTTGACCGACTTGCCTCCATGCACTGACTCTCTTCAACTCTCCCGATTTGGCTGCTGAACGCCTTATATAGGCCTTGATCGCCGCCAAATCCCTAAACTCCCGCCCAAACTTATACCGCTGAAACATAAACGGTACTCTGTTTATCTAGATACCTATCTTTATAGATGAAACAGAGTCCACTGTATCCTACAATATCCCTATCACCTACTCTCCACCCTTACGTATACGCTAACACAGATGCATTAGCAGCGCGCCAACTCTGAGGCCGTTATACGTAAGTCGGTGTTGTTACGAGTGAAAGCCGCGCGCTTTTTTCGCTACTCTCACTCAACAACTACCCTGTAGGAATTTTAGGGAACGTGTTGTGAGGTGGCAATTCGCCTCCTCACAAGTTATTGTCTAAAATGTAAAAATTTCACCTCCCCTTGCCAATAAACTGCGTCAATATATGACTCTACGCAATAATAGTATCAAACGACCTAGAACCACCAATTTTGGTAAGCTGATTCATGTGCCTCTAATGAACAAATCCACATCCAAATTTTATCAATGCAGCCGCCCCACCCCCGCAGCCTTTTTTTTGAGAAAAAGGTACAGGGTATTGCACTGTCGGGCACCGCCTCGACTGTATTACATATTTTTATACCCTGTACCTACTATAGGTACAAAGGGTATACTAGATTTGTGCAATGTATGTAACGCCAAGAAGAGGCGTGGCAGACCCCAAGTCCTTTATACCAAAATGCTTATCATAACCTCGGGTAGCGATTGAGCCATGTCCGTCTGTCCGTCCGTCTGTCCGTCTGTCCGTCCGTCCGTCTGTCCGTCTGTATGAAGAGACTCGGAGACTATAAGAGCTAGAGATACGAAACTTTACCATCTGAGGCGCATATTTCCTCAGAAGATCAAGTTTGTTGAATCATGTCAATATCTTTCCCCATTCCCCCGTAGCAGGGTTTCGCGGTTTTTAGCTACACTGTTTAATATTTTAATCTGAAACTTAACAAAGCAACGCGTTGTGGTTTCATGCATCTGTATGTCAAAAATGAACAAAGTCGGACAAATACAGAATTTTTGACAACCCAAGGCATGTTGGTAAGAATAATCTGTAACGTAACATTAGGTTTTTATAATATTTTTGTGGACTTTTCTACCGGTTTTTGTCGTAATGGTAGTGTTCCCGTTTTTTGCTACTATTTTTTTCTGTATTTGGGTGTGAGTTTTGAACCTAGTCTTTTGTCTATTTTTACGTAGATAATATCTCCGATGTTATAGTTCTTTAATTGCTTCTTCTTCGTATTGTGGTAGTTAAGATCTTTTCCTGTTCCTTTATGATTTTTCCCCTTATCTGCTGCCTTTGTAATTCTATTTGTTAGGGATCAATTATATTTGCCAAAAAATATATCTATTGGTTTCCCTTTACCGTGGAATGAACTGATTGATTATACAGTTACACTGCTTTGAAGATTAAATCTTCGAAGTTTTCGATACCCTCATCCATTTTTATACATCGCATGATTTCGGTTAATGTTGAATGAAATCGTTCAACCTGACCGTTACTGGTAGATGTGTATGGCGGCGTCGTATAGATTGTTGCCTTTAGCTGATCTTGCAGCAGAAATTTAATGGATGATGCGCTCAAAGCTTTTTCGTTATCTATGACAACTAATTTCGGCATGCCGAATGCTATCATAATTTCGTGTAAGGGGTGTTTTAAATCTTCAGCTGCCTTTGATTTAAGTATTTTAGTTTGAGCGTATTTCGAAAATTTGTCGATGGCAGTGAGTGCTAAATTCTTCCGAGTTATGAATAAGTCGATATGGATTATATGACCTGGATAAGAAGGTATTGGCGTTGTTTGGATTTCTCCACATGGCGGTCGTCTATCGTATTTGGTCTCTTTGCATGTTTCGCATGCTTTTGCAAGTGCTTCTGTTTTCTTTTTGATATGTGGGGAAAAAAATTTACTTAAGATCTGTATCTTGTTCTCTATAGGGTTCTTATGTGCTTAAGTGTGTTCTTTAGTCAAAATATTGTTCTGTTCATTTTTGTCTATCACGTCTCGTACTTGTTTTTGCGTATATCGGACCTTATAAGACCTGAAGTGTAAAGGGAATATATTTTTATATTTTTTTTTATTTTTTATTTTTTTTATCTTGCCCATAATCGTTTCTGCGGTAAACAAACCATTCAAAATTTTTGGGTCAAGTTGTTTCTTTAAAATTTCTATCAAATCTTTTTCTGAATAATTGTTTTTTTTAACTACATGTCTATGGTAAGATGGAAAGGGTATAGTAAATTCGTATGATTCCTCGTCTGAGGTCAACAAAAAAACTTGGTTCTTAAATACGTTGATTGGGACTTCCATAACAGGTATTAGGTTATGCGAGGAGCTCCCGTCACTGTGTACAGTGGCACTCGTGCTATTTGTTTGTTGATACATATATGAGACAACGCATCTGCTACAATATTAGATATTCCTGGTTTATACCTGAGCTCGTGGTTGAACTCTTCGAGGTAATTTTTCCACCTCTTGAGTTTACCACTATGATTTTTGTTGCTAAGAGCAAAATTCAAAGGCTGGTGGTCAGTAAATATTACTACTTTAGCGGTACCGTATAGGTACATCCGCAAGCTCTGGAGAGCCCAAACTATAGCCAGCATTTCTTTTTCATTTGCGGCATAATTTTCTTCGGCCTTCGAAAGAGTGCGGGAAATGAAAGTAATCGGTCTGCCGTTCTGCTCGAGTACTGCTCCAATAGCAAAATTCGAGGCATCAGTTGTCAATTGGAATTCTTTGCCAAAGTATGCTAGCATCACGTCTTGGGAGGCCTATTGCTATTTTAGCGTAGTCCCGTATGATCCTGCGATAATAGCTCGATAAACCCAGGAAAGATCGTAAATCCTTCAGAGTTTTGGGTACGGGAAAGGCCTCGATGGCTTTTACTTTCTCAACATTGGTTTTAATGCCATTTTTTGAAATAGTGAAGCCCAAGAAATCGACTTCCGTCTTAAAAAACTCGCATTTATCGATTTGAATTTTCATGTTGGCCTTAGCCAAGGTTGAGAAGACTTTGCCCAGATCCCTTGCATGTTCATCTTCAGACTTGCTGAAAACTATGATGTCGTCTATATAGACGTCGCATATTTTTCCAACGTGGTCCCTTAGAATGTCATCTAAGGCCCTTTGGAAGATTGACGGGGAATTTTTTAGTCCAAATGGTAATCTTGTGAACTTGAATTTTCCACCGTTAATGGAAAATACTATTTTCTCTATATCACCTCTCTTAAGGGGAATTTGATGAAACCCACTCTTTAAATCTAACACTGAGAAAAACGTATTCTCTCCCAGTTGTGCAATGATTTCTCCTATCTCCGGAATCGGATATCGGTCTGAAATGGTAACTGTATTAAGCTTGCGATAGTCAATCACTACTCTATACTTTCTTTCGCCAGAGGCGTCACTTTTCTTGGGTACTATCCATACTGGAGAATTATAGGGTGACCGGGAAGGTCGTATGATACCGTCCCTTAATAATTGGTTTATCTGTTTCTCTACTTCAGCCCTTAGTGAGGTAGGGTACGGATAATGTCTACTATACACCGGCGTATCCGACGAGGTTCTTATCTCCCCCACAACTTTAGTTGTGTAGGTAAGTTTCTCGTCAGGCTCTGCGAACAAATCGGAATGAATTTTTGTCAATTGTTCCATAATATCCTTTTGTTTGTTCGTCATGTGCTCCGATCTTACTACAACCTTATTAATGGCTGTAGTGGCGAGCTGCCTTATTCTAAGCCTATAACTTCCGTTCAATATCAGAACATCGTTTTTAACATCGATGACAGCGTTCATTTTCTTTAGGGTATCATTACCCAAAATTCCATTGAATGTTTTTAAAGTTGGAAGAAGGAAAAATTTAATAGGCATGTCATCCCGTTTGAATAAGTTTAGAATTAGCAAAAAACTCGTTTTTATTTAGCTTGGGCTTACGGACTAAATCGGACTGAATATAATTTTGGTTGGAGCCAGTTGTACCGTCCCTCAATCTACATTGGAAATATGTCAGTGAGGAACGATTTAGCCTAAAAAATAAACATCGGTAGCATCGACAGTTTCTAAATCTTGTTCATACGCATTTTCTTGCGTGAGCTGCTCTAAGGGTTCATATACTCCCTCTAATTGGACCTTGTCAAAATATACTTGTTCATTTTCTACTGGTTCGTATTGTACCTCTATAATCGATTCTTCTTGTGGTTGATCTATGTTTCCAGTGGTAATATTGCCTCTGAAACTTCTGCGTGGGTCCTGCGTTCTGTGACGGTGGCGAACGTTTACCTACGAATGCGTTGGTATTGGGCCTATTCATATAGTTAACGACTTTTGATCTTACTGATGGATCAATCTCCATAGGCATAGGTCTAGGTTGTGGTTTTGGGGCAAATGGACGTGGAGGTACTGTGAAATTCTGTCGTTGAGCTAGGTGTGGATTATTGGTTTGTGGGATTCTTTGAAATGCTCCTTGGGATGGCCACGGTGCTTGGGATTGCTGACCTACCGGTGCCTGGCAATTCGGGGCATAATATAGCCGGGGAACGAAAGTTCTCCAATTGCCCAGATGGTTAACAGCGTGCAGTCTATGCATGGATTGTTTTATGCCCAACTGCCCAAGTGGTTGTTTAGGTGGTAATGGTGGCGTTTGCTGCTTGAGTTTAGATGTGAACAGTTTTCTGTGTTCCTGATTTTCTACCAACCCGCAGAGATGGAGTGCGTGACTCAAATCTCTACGCTCTTTTATGGCTAATAGGCGAGGTAGGTCCCCATTTAGTCCCCTCACAAATGTATCTAGGGCTTTTCCACGGTAGCTTTCAGTTAATGCCTGGACGCTTTCTTGGGAGTCTTCTTGAGTGTTTATTTGATTTAAAATAAGCGAAAGTTGATAATATACCGTTTGATAGAACTCGCTAATGGTAGCTCGTCCCTGGGACAGAGAAAATAGCTGGTATTCAAGAGTCTTAAGATCACGTTTGTCAGCGTAATGCGCCGTGAGGCATCGGGATATAGCTTTCCAGTTCATGGGCGTGTTGTAGGATTCTAACACGGTGTCGGCTTCACCGACTAGTTTGTTTCGAATGTTTAGTGTTACTAAGTAGCAGCCGTAGGAGTTTTCCTCCCCTTCGTAGATACTCATGATTCTGTCCACATTTTTCTTCCAAGAACCAAAAGAGGTGCGGTCCCCAGAATAATCTCTAATAAGTTTTACTACCTCAGGGATTTTGGGTTGCTCGTTATTACCAGGTCTAACTAATGGCACATCTTCGAGTTTTTCGGTTCCTGAGTTGCTGTTAATAACTTCTTTAATTAGGATTAATATAACATCTCTGAGTTCAGGGCTTACTATTGGAGTACTGCTATTCGGACGTGATGGCAGACGGTTTTGATTACCAATATTAAGGCCCGCAAGGGCTTCGGATAATTCTTCCTGCATAATGGTTAATTTGGATTTGGACCACAAGTCGTATTATGTATTTTTCTTGGCAAAAATTTGTTTTTTTTGTTATTTTTCTTAATTGCTTAAAATTTATATTTTTACTTAGGTTTTTAATTTTATTTATTGATTTGCTTCCTTTTTTATTTATTGCAAATATATATTTTATTATTTTTGGGATTTTTTCTTAATATTTAAAATATTTTGGATTTTTCTTAAACCCAAAATTTAAAGTTTTGATTAGGTTTTTATTACTTCTTTTCTTTTGCTTTTGAACTATTGCAATTATTTATTTTTTTGTTGATAAATCTTTATTTTTATTTGTTATTATTTATTTTCTTAGCTTATTTTCTTAACTTACATTAATGCTAGCATCGTAGGCGAATCTGCGCGATGATCTTTTGGACAAACTCTTTTTTTTCCAGCGATGCGGCGGCGGTAAGGCGGTGACTCAGGTTCCTCCAGATACTTTTATTTCGCGTGACCTGCGAACGGATACTACAGGTCGTTCGACAAAGATTTGTCCATCGTTTCGAATTCGCGAGGATAAACCCACTGTTTAGGGGGATTCACTTATCCTTTTTACTACGTTACTTAGCGGCTGCTTGAGGCGCTCTTTATTACGTGTCGCGGTATTCACGTTGGTCCCTGCTCGGGCGCCAATTAAATTATTTTCTTTTTTGTTTTTAAAAAAAAAACACTTATTTTACTTCTGCATATCGGAAGCTTTTTATTAAACTGATAAACTTAATTCTAACATAAGTTGTTTTTATAGACTACGTTAAGCTGGTGCTGCCGCGTCGCTGCTGTAGCTCTGCCGCTGCTGCACATGCCGGTGCAGGTGCCGCTGTCGGTGCATCAGATTTCATGGGACAGTTTTTATTTGGTTTGTCCCACGCTTTGATTCCAGAATGTGCTGACATGGCGCACGTGTGGACTTACGCGCTGACATGGCATATTGGAGTTCTGGCGGTTTTGGCAAAGCTAGTGTTAACTTATATATAGATTGCCAGGATAATTAAACAGTAGAGTTTATGTGTATATACAAAATATTTATATATTGTGTGGGTTTTTTCATTTTCATCGATTGCGGAGGGCCCATAGAGGTAATATACTGTTGCAAAAATTAGCTTAATACTAAGCAAATAAATGTTTTAGGCTATAGCGTATAACGCGGCGTGAGCGCCACTCACAATACAATCAAATATGAAATATGTACAAAAGCTCCATCTGAGTTTAATTTACCAAACGAAGCAAGAATTAAATGAAAAGTAACCCCACTGAAAGATAGAAAATATAATTTTATAATTGGCAGCGATATTTTAAACCAACTGAATACCTTAATAAATATGGAAGAAGGAGAAGTAACTTTTAATCAAAGAAAAACTTAGTTTATAAACTTTCCATATAATATAAGAGAAGTGTGCACAATAGAGGTAACCGATAAAAAAATGAATGATCTACAAATAAGTCATTTAAATGAGGAAGAAATAATGAGATAAACCAAATACTCAAAAGATTTAAAGAATTATTTTTTAAAGAAGGAGACAAATTATCTAGTACAACAGAGGTACAGCACGAAATAAAAACTTTTACAGCCGAGAAATTACAGAAAGTTTAATCAAGTAACAATTGATGAAAAATATCCACTACCTAACATTGATTCATTTTAAGATAAGCTAGGCAGAGAGCTCAATATTTTACCACAATAGATTTAACCAAAGGTTACCACCAGATTCTAGTTAAAAGAGAAAAAACAGCATTTGTAACACCCCATGGCTTGTATGAATTTATAAGAAATCTATTCGGATTAAAAAATGCTTCGGCCACATTTCAACGGCTGATGAATGAAATAATACGTGACTATATAAATAAAACATGTGTTGTTTATCTGGATGATATTTATTTATTTATTTAATGAGAGGAGTACAACTAAGAACAGTTGACCTTATATGTATTATAAAAAAAAAAAAAAAATGTATAAATTATTATTAAAAAGAAGATAGAGGGAATATATATTACTAATCCGCGTCTCTAGCCCGGTGGGTGAACTTTTTAACGATATGCACCAACTCACATCAAGAACTGGCCAGACACTTGGATTTACAATATTATAGAGGAAACAAGGAAACAAGATAAAAAATTAAACATTATATCACAAAAGGAGCCAATAGATCACCGTTGACCTTGTGGGTGACTCGATATAGGGTTGGTCAAGGATGCTCGAAGTGGCAAGTCAAGATGACTTAAGATAGAAAAAGTGATAGATTGAATAGACCGTTCGAAAGAGAGGAAGTTGTAAAAGTTATTATAGTTAGAGCATAAGACACGGAAAGGAACTTGCAAAGCATAATTAGATCTACAAAATTGTAAGGCTAAAGGTCTAAAATTACGAGTTACTCTATACAGTATGACAAAGGTTACTTTGCTAAGAAGTACGTTGGAATCGATAAGACCGAGTAACAGCTTATGCAAGAATAACATGCCGTGGCATGTTCTGCGATGACTTAAGGAAGGCAACTTTATAAGGCGAAGTCTATCAGAATATGGCGGGAGTCGGATATTTGGGTCCCAGTTTAAGCCACGAAGTGCAAAAACGAGAAATTGCTTTTGTACAGACTCAATCATGTCCTGATAAAGGTGGGATTGAGGGCTCCAAACGCAGGAACAATATTCCAAAATAGGACGGACGAGAGAAATATAAAGAAGTTTGGTTGTGTAATGGTCGTTAAATTCTTTAGACCAACGCTTAATAAAAGCAAGAACACCCCTGGCTTTGTAATGAGCAAAAAAAATTAATCAATTAATCATCCATTTAATTATTGTAACGATTCAGGTTGTTGTTTTGCAGCTGTCCGGTAGCCTACTCTGCCTACGGGGTCGACTGTGCTCAGGGAAAGTGGGGTGGATTCTTTCGCTACCTGGATGCTACCCTGTTACATAACTAAAAAGATGGCGTACGTTAAAGTCGGGCGCAGACGACTTTGGGATACCCTGTACCACCACATTGCAATTAATTCCGACACATTGCTTAAGACCTCCAAAAGATACAATATTTTCATAAACAAACAGAAATCAGTCGAATTTTGCACCAAACAATTTTTTTGACCGATCGGTACTATGGGGACTATATGATATAGTCAACCGATTTTGATCGAATCAAGTACACTGATTGGGAACTATAAAAAACTTCAGACTGCCAAATTTGGTTCCGATATCTTCAAAACCAAACGAAACACAACGAATTTTGTAAAAAAAAAATGGCGTACGTTAAAGTCGGGCGCAGACGACTTTGGGATACCCTGTACCACCACATTGCAATTAAGTCCGACACATTGCTTAAAACCTCCAAAAGATATTTTATTCGGCAAATTAAAAAAAAGAAATCAGTCGAATTTTGCACCAAACAATTTTTTTGACCGATCGGTCCTATGGGGACTATATGATATAGTCAACCGATTTTGATCAAATTTAGTACACTGATTGGGAACTATGAAAAACTTCCGACTGCCAAATTTGGTTCCGATATCAAAACCAAACGAAACGCAATGAATTTTGTAAAAAAGGCGTTTTTTTGACCGACTGTTCCTATGGGAGCTATATAATATAGTCAACCGATTTTGATCAAAGTTGCTACAGTGCTTGGGTACTCTAAAAGACTTCTTAATGCCAAATTTGCCAACAATATCTTTACAAACAAACGAAACGCAACGAATTTTGTACAAAAAACGATTTTTTGACTGATTGGTCCTATGGGAGCTATATGATATAGTCAACCGATTTTGATCAAATTTGCTACAGTGCTTGGGAGCTCTAAAAAACTTCTTAATGCCAAATTTGGTTACGGTATCTTCACAAACAAACGAATCACAACGATTTTTGCACAAAACACGTTTTTTTGACCGATTGGTCCTATGGGAGCTA
Organism: Chymomyza costata; assembly: GCA_018150985.1. Classification (NCBI taxonomy): domain Eukaryota; kingdom Metazoa; phylum Arthropoda; class Insecta; order Diptera; family Drosophilidae; genus Chymomyza; species Chymomyza costata. Next base: position 215,958 of record JAECWU010000010.1, on the reverse strand, counting down.
TATGATATAGTCATCCGATTTTGATCAAATTTGCTGCAGTGCTTGGGAACTCTAAAAAACTTCTAAACGCCAAATTTGGTTACGATATCTTCACAAACAAACGAAACACAACAAATTTTGTACAAAAAAACATTTTTTCGACCGATCGATCCTATGGGAGCTATATGATATAGTCAACCGATTTTGATAAAATTTGGTACAGTGCTGGAGGTCTCTAAAAATTTTCCGACTGCCAGATTTGGTTATGATATCTTCATAAACAAACGAATTATGGATATCCATCTAAAACTTTTGCTTTTTTTCGAGGTCCTCTGAAACACCCCTATGGGAGCTATATAATGTAATCCCGATATCAAAAAAATAAAATGAACTTGTCTCCTATGGATTAACAACGGACCTTATCTGAAAGTTTGGTTGCTCTAGCTCTTACCATCTCTGAGATCTAGGCGTTCATACGGACAGACGGACAGACGGTCAGACGGACATGGGTATATCGACTTCTCGAGTCACACTGATCATACTTTAGGTAACTTTGGGGGTCTCCGACGTCTCCTTCTGTACGTTACATACATTTTCGGCTTGCACAAACACAATATACCCTTTGCACCATACGGTACAGGGTATAATTAAGTAGACAGAGTTAGTGATTAAGAGTCGAAGAGGAAGGAAATCAGACTTTAAATGTATTGGACGCTACTTGTAACACAATAGAGGATGTGAGTCATGGTGTATGGACTCAGTCTTTTACCCACCCAACCTGTAGAGAAGAATGCTCTTCAGTACCCTTTAATAAATGGATGCCAAGGTTATTTTACTTCAGGTGCCCGATGAGTTTAATTAAAAAAGTTTTTAAGTCTAAATATTTGAAATGGATGGGAAAAATTGGGAAATGGGGAAATCTTATCTCTATTAGTGAGATTGATTTATTTTGTTATTAAAGTCACGATAAAAAAGGAGTAAGAAAAATAATAAACATAAATCCTAGAATATAGTAACGTTTTTAAAATATCGATATTTTAGTATTTAATTACTAATAGTGGGGTCACCTTCAACACAACCCTGCGCGGCGAAGTCACCGTTTTCCAGTTTAAAAATGTCGGTTTTACTAGATTTCCGACGTTAGCTTCTATAAAAGGACGGCTTCGGCGTGTTAACTTTCTTTAACATTTCCTCTTCAAAACGAGAAAGTAAGCTGCGCTACTCATCACTTACCACCTACTATTTTGTGGTTAAAGTTATTGTAATACTCGCCCAAGTCAAGTTAAAGTAAAATTCTACAAGCTTTTCCTTTGAGAGGAAGGAATTTTCAAACGCGCTGCGGCTACACCTAATCTATAAATGTAAATATATTATTTATACTTTTATACCGAAACAGCATCTTTTCTGCATATTGCAATAATGCGGCTACACCTAATCTATAAATGTAAATATATTATTTATACTTTTATACCGAAACAGCATATTTTCTGCATATTGCAATAATGCAGCAACATGTTTTTTTGGCAATATTTCGCAGTCACCTTTACGGTGTAAGTATATACATAGCCACAAATTTTGTAAAAAAAACTAGATTTATTTTTTTTTGTTTTTTATTTTGTTATGCTTCATCAGGGTAATCCAAATTAGGAATCTATATTTCTCTTCAGAGAGCATCAGGGTCAATGACCCAAGACAGCTGTTCATCTGCCACCGACCACCATAGTTTTGGCACCACGTACTTTTAGTACTTTTAGTACACATACTGCAGAATAAGGAAGAAAAGGAGTGAAGAAACAAGAGGTAAAGAGAAGATCAGTACGTTGTGCGGCCGCTGCGGATGTAGTGTGTTTTCGTTAATAACATTTAATTAAAACCAGAAAAAAAATAAGAAAAGACGAAAATTTTAGTCTACGAGTAATTGAGTGATTAGAAGTCCTAATAGCAAAGTGGAAAATCCGTAAAATAAAAAAAAAGTGTGTGCAAAACCTGGATGTCCCATAAAAGTGTGGTTCTGCAGTTCAGGGAAAACAACCAAAAGCAATTTGTCTTTTATGACCCCCTATTCCCTAAATTTGCGAAAATACGAATGCGATCAGTAACTGTGTGCAAAGTGTGTGGTTAAGTTTGTGAAAAATATAAAAAAATAAAAAGTTCTCAGCCAGACTATGTGGCAGTATTTACACATATTCGTATAAATGCCTTCATACATATATGCTAGTACCTAAACACCACGGCGGAAAAGCAGAGTAACAAAAGATGGCGTACGTTAAAGTCGGGCGCAGACGACTTTGGGATACCCTGTACCACCACATTGCAATTAATTCCGACGCATTGCTAAAAACCTCCAAAAGATATTTTATTCGGCAAATTTGGTTACGATGTTTTCAAAAAAAAAAAAGAAATCAGTCGAATTTTGCACCAAACAATTTTTTTGACTGATCGGTCCTATGGGGGCTATATGATATAGTCAACCGATTTTGATCGAATTAAGAACACTGATTGGGAACTATAAAAAACTTCCGACTGCCAAATTTGGTTCCGATAAACATTTTTTTCCAAAAACATTTTTTCGACCGATCGATCCTATGGGGACCATATGATATAGTCAACCGATTTTGACCGAATTTAGTACACTGATTGGGAACTTTAAAAAACTTCCGACTGCCAAATTTGGTTCCGATATCTTCAAAACAAAACGAAACAAAACGAATTTTGTAAAAAAAGCGTTTTTTTGACCGATCGTTCCTATGGGAGCTATATGATATAGTCAACCGATTTTGATCAAACTTGGTGCAATGCTTGGGTACTCTAAAAAACTTCTTAATGCCAAATTTGCTAACAATATCTTTACAAACAAACGAAACGCAATGAATTTTGTAGAAAAAACGATTTTTTGACCGATTGGTCCTATGAGAGCTATATGATATAGTCAACCGATTTTGATCAAATTTGCTACAGTGCTTGGGAACTCTAAAAACTTCTTCTTGCCAAATTTGGTTACGGTATCTTCACAAACAAACGCAACACAACGAATTTTGTACAAAAAACATTTTTTCGACCGATCGATCCTATGGGAGCTATATGATATAGACAACCGATTTTGATAAAATTTGGTACAGTGCTGGAGGTCTCTAAAAAACTTCCGACTGCCAGATTTGGTTACAAAATACCCTTACCATACGGTACAGGGTATAAAAATTGGAAAAAGTAAAAAGTTACAGCAGTGAAATTATAAGAAAAATAAATCACTTTAAACAACCTCCGTCTGCTCGGAAAGACAGCTGGAAAGGGGTGAGTTTTGGGGAGAAATTTATATCCAATATTCATATTTGTAATTTTTTTTATGTGCACAAGGAGATACGCGCGAAAATTCTCATTAACATAATTTAAAAGATGGCGTACGTTAAAGTCGGGCGCAGACGACTTTGGAATACCCTGTACCACCACATTGCAATTAAGTCCGACACATTGCTTAAAACCTCCAAAAGATATTTTATTCGGCAAATTTGGTTACGATATTTTCATTAAAAAAAAGAAATCAGTCGAATTTTGCACCAAAAAATTTTTTTGACCATTCAGTCCTATGGAGACTATATGATATAGTCAACCGATTTTGATCAAATTTAGTACACTGATCGGGAACTATAAAACTATATAACTTCTGACTGCCAAATTTGGTTCCGATATCTTCACAAACAAACGAAACAACGAATTTTATACAAAAATCCCGATATCAAAAAAATAAAATAAACTAGTCTCCTATGGATTAATAAGGGATCTAATCGGAAAGTTTGGTTGCTCTAGCTCTTACCATCTCTGAGATCTAGGCGTTCATACGGACAGACGGTCAGACGGACATGGGTATATCGACTTCTCTAGTCACTCTAATCATACTTTAGGTAACTTTGGGGGGTCTCCGACGTCTCATACAGTACGTTACATACATTTTCGGCTTGCACAAACACAATATACCCTTTGTACCATACGGTACAGGGTATAATTATTTACTAAGAACGTTTTTTTTTTCGTATGAACTCCTAGATCTCAGAGATGGTAAGAGCTAGAGCAACCAAACTTTCAGATTAGATCCCCCATTAATCCATAGGAGACAAGTTTATTTTTTTTTTTTGATATCGGGATTACATTATATAGCTCCCATAGGGGTGTTTCAGAGGACCTCGAAAATAAGTAAAAGTTTTAGATGGATAATTCGTTTGGTTATGAAGATATCATAACCAAATTTGGCAATCGGAAGTTTTTTAGAGACCCCCAGCACTGTACCAAATTTTATCAAAATCGGTTGACTATATCATATAGCTCCCATAGGAACGATCGGTCGAAAAAATGTTTTTTGTGCAAAATTCGTTGTGTTTCGTTTGGTTTTGAAGATATCGGGACCAAATTTGGCAGTCGGAAGTCTTTTATAGTTCCCAAACAGTGTACTAAATTTGACCAAAATCGGTTGACTATATCATATAGTCCCCATAGGACCGATCGGTCAAAAAAATTGTTTGGTGCAAAATTCGACTGATTTCTGTTTGTTTATGAAAATAACGTAGCCAAATTTGCCGAATAAAATATCTCTTGGAGGTCCTAGCAATATGTCGGACTTAATTGCAATGTGGTGGTACAGGATATCCCAAAGTCGTCTGCGCCCGACTTTAACGTACGCCATATTTTTTATGAAAATATCGTAACCAAATTTGCCGAATAAAATATCTTTTGACGGTTTAAAGCAATGTGTCGACTTAATTGCAATGTGGTGGTACAGGGTATCCCAAAGTCGTCTGCGCCCGACTTTAACGTACGCCATCTTTTTTTTCGGTTTCTAACATGAGCTAAAAACTTTTGTTGTTCGTTTTATGGTGGTGTTCGCGCGAGTTACCATACATGATATGGCACCCCTACATCGCAGACCAAACGCCACCCATGGTCAAGCGAGAAAACCACGGCAAAGCAGCAGGTGACGACAAATGTGACAAGGACGGCAACAATGAATTAGACTTGCATGCATCCTCGTCTACAAAAAGCATGTGCAAAATACGAAGTGAAGTTGGCTGTAGTTACCGGGCTATGGCGGTGCCAACTTCCCTTACTTTACTTTGGTTTTGGTTTCCGTGGCGTGGTCATCAGCAGCAACATTCCAATTATATATTATAATTAATTGTATAACTAAACTATTGCCAAAAAAACTAGAAATAAAACAAGGTTGATTAAAAACTGAAGCAAAAACATATAACATCAGCATTTATCTACTGGGCATATGTTAAAATAACAAAAGGCTCCCAAACGCTGGACCACAACTCATAACTGGCGCAGTCGATTTACACTCCAGATCGGAGTTAGAACCTAAAGGATTTTAATGACCGTATTTTAATTGTAAGTTAAAAAACAACAAATTATATGGAAGGGGTTTTATATATACAAATATAAAAAAAAAAAAAGAACAACGCCTACGAGCATGGTGAAGGAAACAAGTGTATCTGTGAATATATATGTATGTACATGCATATGTACAAATTTGCACACAATCGTTATTGATTGCTTATTGCAACACATTGAAAATTAGCTAAAGATATAAATTTTTGCATTATGACGATAGAGAAATGATTGAATTTTTGTATATAAAAAAAAACAACGGAAATTTATAGAAGTGTTTCTCCGATGTTTACCCTCCCTACGGCCGATGCTTTCGTTGTTCAGCCCAGCATGTTTAAGGGTTTCAAAAAAAAAAAACATTGTTGGAAATCATAGAAACAAGCATTAGGATGAAACGACGTATCGCACCGGTCGTGATAACATGTGGAGTTAGGGCCGGACACCGTCGGAAGACTTGTTGGACGCGAACTAAACGGTTCGAAGAGGTCACTGAAACTTGTCGACCGTCGGTTACCGGCATTGAGATAGTATAATTAAATTGAAATGAAATAAAAGGTCCGTGCACCACAGCACAGTGCAACACAGCACAGTGCAACACAGCACAGTGCAACAAAGCACAGTGCAACACAGCACACAAAAAAAAAAAACCGACACCGTCGGAAGACTTGTTGGACGCGAACTAAATGGTTCGAAGAGGTCACTGAAACTTGTCGACCGTCGGTTACCGGCATTAAAATTAAAAAAAAAAAAAAAAAAAAAAAAAAAAAATTTAATTGAAATTAAATAAAAGGTCCGTGCACCACAGCACAGTGCAACACAGCACACTATAAAATAAATATTCGAATAAAAAAAAAATTATTAATACAATTATACAAGTAGGTATATATATACCATATGTATATATATATAAATATTATAATAATATATTATAGATATTATGAGGAAATTTAAAATTTTATGCCTGATATACCACAACAACACCATTCTATGAAGAACAATGAAATTTTGAAATATAAAAAAAATAAATACTAAAGTCCTTTTTATTTACAGAATTTTATATTAAACTACTTACCGTCACGAGAGAGACATATTTACACCATACATATAGTAACTACACAAATCATATATATAAAAGGCCTTACTATATAACATATAAAAATAAACACGAAGTTAAAAGTATACATACTCATAGAATTAAATAAAAACATAATACCACACACACCACCAAATACATCATACATATAGCAACTACACATATCATAAATATAAAACACATATAATATACAATATAAGAAGAAACACAGAGTTAAGCGTAAACATACACATATAGTTAAGTTAACACACAATACCTATAAACACTTCATATACACAGAAAAGTTTCCAATTAATACAAAGCGTTATCTATATAAATCTTAAATACAATACACAAATATTGATGTCAAATTTAGTAAAACCAACAATTATCTGAAATAAGACTAAAATTAATGCTAGCTTGTCCGATATTAGGGACAAATCTACAAAAGACACACAGAACAGATTGAAAACGTTAGTGATAACTCCCAAGAAATGGCGTCTGGCCGAGCGACTCCACCAACTCATCAAGCGTTACTCAACCCACAGGAAGTACCTCCACCTTATGAGGGGAATGCAAAAACTCTTAACGAGTTTATTAACAATGTAGAGGAGATTCTTTTGTTGATTAGGGGAACAGATCAGACCCCGTACGGGAAAATGTTACTTAGGGCTATCCGTAATAAAATCGAGGGAAAAGCCAATGAAGCCTTACTTGCGGCTGGCGTCTTACTAAATTGGGACGAAATTAAAAATGAATTAATTTCAAGTTTCTCGGATAAACGGGAGGAATCATCATTATTATGTGACTTGCATTTACTGACTCAGAGGGAAATGACGGTATCTCATCTTTATGAGAAAATTGTTGAGATCAGGTCGGCACTATTCAATTTAGTTGACGCAACTGAAAAAGAAATAACCGTGGCTAAAGCAAAAAAAACAGCGTATGAAAAAACTTGCCTATCCACCTTTGCAAGTGGTATAAAGGGACCATTAGGTAGCTTCGTTAGGTCGTTAAAGCCAACATCCTTAAAAGAAGCTTATGAAGCAGCCATTAAGGAAAGGGAAATTTATTACCAGGAACGGATGAAAAGACAGGAGTTCGAAAGAGCAGTGGCCGCTCATAATAGACAGAACGAGAGATATTTAAGACCAACAAACTATACAGGAAATCGATATAGAAATAACTCCAGTCCGTATCAATCAAACAATGTTGTCCGCTATGAGAGACCCAATCGGGTATTAACCCGTAATTATACGAGGGCCGAAATTACAAACAACCAGAAACACCTAGGAGACCAGATAATTGGAACGGGTCTTCTCGGTACTACAACCCAAACACCACACCGAGAGCAAATAGGTTGGCAATTATGCCAAAATCAGAAACAGAATCGAGGCAATCTCAACGTAGTGGAAATTCAGAGACGCAAGGAAGACTGTACAACATTGAACAAAACGAACCAACTAAAGAACAATCGCAACCCCAAAAGCAAGGTTGGACTGAAACGACAAATTTTCGCGTACCCGCCTCAGAACCCAGACAGGATATATAGACGTTAATAAGCATGGATCTAGATTACCCTATGTCTTTATAGAATCTCCATTCGGAAGATCCTTGAGATTTTTAATTGATACTGGGGCATCAGACTCATTTTTAGACCCACAATTCACAACAAAAAGTAATAGAATTCAATTAAGCGAACCGACCGTAATCAAAACAGTACTAAATATACACGCATTAAAGGAAAAAGTTAAATTACCAATCTTTCAAGAGTTCCAAACGGATGGGAAATTCACATTTTTATTGTTTAAATTTCACGATTTTTTTGATGGCCTTTTTGGCATGGATATTTTACGACAATTAAAGACTAAGATAGATCTACAATCCCTAACATTAGAAACGTCGCAAGCCAACTTACCGATTAATATCCGATCCAATCATACTTCGGAACTGTTTATATTAGAATCAAATACAAGAACGATAGTAGTACTGCCGGTAAACATTAAGCATGGTACATTCTTTTGCGACCAAATAGAGGTAGCTGAAAATATTATTATTTCCGAAGGGCTGTACAAGTCTGTAAATAACATGAGTTATATGGAGGTATCAAACTATTCGGACGCTCAACAAAAATTATATTTAGATTCCCCATTGGTAGTGGAGCTTTGGGAAGAGGAGGATTTTAGTGAAATCAATTTTTTAGAACACAAAGAGGAGTTTCACAAAAATAACGAGGAAATCTTAAAGCAATTGCGGACAGAACATTTAAACGCCGAGGAGAAATATGAACTCAAAAAGCTTTGTCTAAAATTTCCGTCTTTGTTTTACAATAAGGATGAAAAACTCACATTTACTAACTTGATTAAACATAACATCCCAACAGCGGATGATATTCCCCTATATACCAAACCTTTCAGATATGGGCATTTTGAAATTAAGGAAGTTCGGGCACAGATTGACAAGCTATTAGAGCAAAATATTATCAGGAACAGTCATTCACCTTGGAGCGCTCCAGTTTGGCTTGTACCAAAAAAGCCAGACGCTTCGGGGGAAAAGAAATGGAGATTAGTGGTCGACTTTAGAAAACTTAACGAAAAAAACAATTAAAGACAAATACCCCATGCCAGTAATCAACGACGTACTGGATAAAATAGGGAGAGCTAGATACTTCACAGCATTAGATTTAGCCAGTGGATACCATCAGATAGAAATGTCCCCAGAAGACATACCAAAGACCGCGTTTACGGCAGTGGAGGACATTATGAGTTTACCAGAATGCCATTTGGTCTAACTAACGCTCCAGCCACATTCCAAAGGGTGATGGACAGCGTTTTAAAGGAATTAATCGGCAAATGCTGTTTGGTCTATTTGGACGACATAATTGTATTTTCCGCCTCGCTCCAAGAACACACGGAAGATTTAAAACAAGTCTTTTCCAAATTAAAAGAGGCAAATCTCAAACTACAATTGAACAAGTCCGAATTTTTAAGAAAAGAGATTGAGTACTTAGGGCATATCGTCACTGATGAAGGTATTAAACCTAACCCAAAGAAACTAGAGACGATTCAAAAGTTTCCAATGCCCAAAACTAGAAAAGAAATAAAATCATTCCTAGGATTATTGGGGTACTATAGGAAATTCATAAAAGACTTCGCAAAAATAACAAAACCATTGACACACCAGTTAAAAGGCAAGAAAGCAGTGGGGATAGGTCAGGAGTATATTAAGGCATTCGAGTTATGCAAAACACTTCTTTGTAATGACCCGCTACTTCAGTACCCAGATTTTACCAAACAATTTATCTTGACCACAGATGCAAGCAACGTGGCACTAGGAGCAGTGTTGTCACAAGGTCCTTTGGGTAAGGACAAGCCAGTATCGTTTGCTAGTAGAACACTGTCCGACACGGAACAGAACTACTCAACAGTGGAAAAGGAGATGTTAGCAATTATTTGGGCAATCAAATACTTTAGGCCCTACTTATTCGGGCAAAAATTTAAGATAGTAACGGATCATAGGCCATTGACCTGGCTTATGAGTTTCAAAGAACCCAACTCCAAGTTAGTACGTTGGAAACTCCAGTTGTTAGAGTACGACTACGAAGTCATATATAAGAAAGGTTCTCAAAATGTAGTGGCAGATGCCCTTAGTAGGATTCAAGTCGATATTAATATCAACGACAAGGAATCAAAAGCAGGGATAGCAGGGGATACTATACATAGCAATTGGGAAGACAGAAATGACTATATCCCAATTTCAGAAAGATCGATAAACGAGCACAATATCCAAATAATTTTTAGATACGAAAACTCACCACAGAATACGGTAACTACCCCGTTTAAAAATAAAATTAGACGGATAGTCGCAAATCATAAATTCGACGAAGACAACTTAGCGAAAGTTCTAAAGAAAATTCTCAAGCCAAACAAGACATGTGCAGTATATGCACCAGATGAAATATTTAAAACGATACAAACATGTTATTCGAAATACTTTGCCCACGGGAATATTTACAAGATTGTTAGATGTACTACCATATTAACAGACCTGTTAGACACGGAAACGCAGGAAAAACAAATCAGGGAACAACACGAACGGACTAACCATAGGGGGATAGACGAAGTAACTCAACAGTTAAAAAGACTGTATTACTTCCCAAATATTAAAGCTAAAGTCACTCAAACAATCAATAATTGTGACGTGTGCAACATTTTAAAATACGATAGGCATCCGCCTAAGTTAGTTTTCCAAGAAACGGAAACACCAGGTGAACCAATGCAAATTTTGCATACTGACTTATACACCATAAACGGGAAATATGTGGTTACAATTATTGATAAGTTTTCAAAGTTCGCTGCGGGATTCACGATTCCTTACAGAGATAGCTTAAACGTAATAAAAGCATTACAACAGTTCATGCAAAACTTTGGGATTCCCAAGAAAATAGTGTGCGATCAAGGAGCGGAGTATTCCGCCAATATTTTCAAAGATTTCTGCAAACAATATCAGATATTGTTACATACAACTTCCTTTCAACAATCTTCAAGTAATGCTCCTGTAGAAAGGTTGCATTCCACTCTGACCGAAATTTATAGAATCATTTTGGAGAAAAAGAAAAAGGAAAAGATAAATATTGATCACGACCAAATTTTGACAGAAACGTTCATAACTTACAACAACGCCATACACTCAGCACACCAACACACACCTTATGAAATCTTTACGGGAAGAACACATTCGTTTAGTTCACAAGTCGACTACGATAATCAGCACGAGTACCTTTCACAACTAAATGCTTTTAGGCAAAAAGTGTATCCGGAGTTACAACAGCGGATGTCAGAGCTCAAAAAGTCCAAGATAGAGAAACTGAATAGATACAGGACTCAGCCCGAAAAGGTTACAAATCAGGAAATTGTATTTAGAAGGGAGAACAGAAGAAATAAAGTAACTCCCCGTTTTTCAAAGCATACAGTCCTTCAAGACTCAGGACCTACATTGACGACTATAAAAAACCAAAAAGTACACAAATCAAAAATTAAGAAAAAGAAGACATTTAACAAACAACCACACCCGTACAAGAACGAAAAAAACTAACTAACACGCATAAAAACAATTATTACAGAACTACCCTTGCCCTTGGACAGAAGTTAGATGTTCTAAACGAATAGTTAAGCAACATAACAAAAACAAGTTTCTAGCAAAATTAATTATAATTGCGAAGCTTATATTATCCGAATTCGATACCAATGGAATATCAGAGACGCTAAAGAAACAAGACATTCGAATATTGTATAACGAAGTTAAGTTTAAGTATACATTTCTACAGTTAAAAATGATAATGAATACCTGTTTTTTGAAAAAAGATATATAAATTAAAAACCAAACTAAGTTTAATCGTTACGTTTAAACATGTATTAACCGATAAGACAGTATATAAGTTGTTTTTTTTTTTTTTGATAATCGATATATTCAAATAGAGGAAATGATTGTATGAGACCCCGGAATGCGGTCAATTCGAGATCAGATGTGGTGCAAATATCACCAATGTTTGACGTGGTGGATACCGGAGACATCCAGCATATCTTCAATCAATTAACATAGCCTTGGAGTCCGAAGAGCAAAGTGCCAAATGTCGCTCTGGACACACTATCCCTATGGCCATCGCTTCATTCTCGGAGGGGAGGAGTTACCATACATGATATGGCACCCCTACATCGCAGACCAAACGCCACCCATGGTCAAGCGAGAAAACCACGGCAAAGCAGCAGGTGACGACAAATGTGACAAGGACGGCAACAATGAATTAGACTTGCATGCATCCTCGTCTACAAAAAGCATGTGCAAAATACGAAGTGAAGTTGGCTGTAGTTACCGGGCTATGGCGGTGCCAACTTCACTTACTTTACTTTGGTTTTGGTTTCCGTGGCGTGGTCATCAGCAGCAACATTCCAATTATATATTATAATTAATTGTATAACTAAACTATTGCCAAAAAAACTAGAAATAAAACAAGGTTGATTAAAAACTGAAGCAAAAACATATAACATCAGCATTTATCTACTGGGCATATGTTAAAATAACAAAAAGGCTCCCAAACGCTGGACCACAACTCATAACTCGCGCGGTACAATTTAAATACACTGCAGGCAATAATTATTGATCACACTCGTTTTTTAGTCGCGCCAGTTACATTATTGTAGTTATTTAAGCTACTTTACTGTTTAAATGCACACCTAGAGGTTAAGACAATTCTGAACTCTTCCGGTTTTTTTTTTACAGTTAATTAAATTATGGGCATTTGAAACTAAGCATGTAATTTAAAGTGAAGAAACTGGTTCTAAAATATATGAAGTTTAAGCTTAATGCGTCAAAATTCTCGTAGATTTATTAGCCATTCTTATGAATTTAACCTGAATAAAAATTTATACTAGATCCTATTATGGAGTAAAAAAAGTTATGTTTCCATAATTTGATGAACGGGTAAATTGCGTACGGGAGCTTAATGACGGCACAAGCTAGGCTCATAGGTAGGGTGGGTAAAGACACAGTACTGGAACGTCATCTAACAGTACTGCCTTGATTCATTGTAGTTGGTAACGTTTTGTACGTAAAATTTAAATGTATTTTTTTTTTTGTCTTTAGTTTCTTTTTCTTTTCTATTCTGTTCCTTGGTAGGGGATTCTATTCTTTGTTTAAATAATCGGTAGAGTAGATACGAGAAGGATATTGGTAGTAGCCCTGTCAAACCCCCCACAGGCTGTTTTTGCTAGGTGTTTCTAGAGTCCCCAAACGAGGGTTTACTTCCACGGCGAAATTCTCTCGCCATATCTGTGCTGATCTCTAGATGGGTGGTTCTACGGTCTATCGTAGTTTGGTCCATTTGTAGGCTGACTTAGTCTTCGTGGCGAAGTTAGCGAACCCGATTATTCACGATGTTGCAAATATGGTCGTTTAATTTGAGTTTATGGTCAAACAGTATGCCGAGGTCTAAAACACTCACGATACGTTCCAGGGTAGAGGAGTCTATAGAGTGAGCAGCCAGATGAGGAACAGAACGGTAAAATGTCACAATTTTACATTTCGTCTTGTTTTGTTTTATTAAAGATGGCGTACGTTAAAGTCGGGCGCAGACGACTTTGGGATACCCTGTACCACCACATTGCAGTTAAGTTAAGGGACTATATGATATAGTCAACCGATTGTGATCAAATTTGGAACAGTGCTTGGGAACTCTAAAAAACTTCTTAATGCCAAATTTGGTTACGGTATCTTCACAAACAAACGAAACACAACGAATTTTGCACAAAACACGTTTTTTTGACCGATTGGTCCTATGGGAGGTATATGATATAGTCAACCGATTTTGATCAAATTTGTAACAGTGCTTGGGAATTTTAAAAAACTTCTTATCGCCAAATTTGGTTACAATATCTTCAGAAACAAACGAAACAACGAATTTTGTACAAAAACCATTTTTCCGACCGATCGATCCTATGGGGACTGTATGATATAGTCAACCGATTTTGATCGAATTTAGTACACTGATTGGGAACTATAAAAAACTTCCGATTGCCAAATTTGGTTATTATATCTTCATAAACAAACGAATTATCCATCTAAAACTTTTGCTTTTTTTCGAGGTCTTCTGTAACACCCCTATGGGAGCTATATAATGTAATCCCGATATCAAAAAAATAAAATAAACTTGTCTCCTATGGATTAATAATGGATCTAATCTGAAAGTTTGGTTGCTCTAGCTCTCACCATCTCTGAGATCTAGGCGTTCATACGGACAGACGGTCAGACGGACATGGGTATATCGACTTCTCTAGTAACACTGATCATACTTTAGGTAACTTTGGGGGTCTCCGACGTCTCTTTCTGTACCTTACATACATTTTCGGCTTGCAAAAACACAATATACCCTTTGTACCATACGGTACAGGGTATAAAAATCATGTTGAAGAAGTGAATGCATATCATTATCATTGTAGGAGAAGGACAAATAAAGTCTTACATCATCCGCATACATAAGAATGCGAGAAGACCGGATAACTTGTGGAAGATCATTAATGAATAAGACAAAAAGTAGAGGACCAAGATGGCTGCCTTGGGGTACCCTGACGTGACATAAATTACTTTAGATTCGCAGCCTTTAAAAACTACCTTCTGCATACAAATAGATAAATAGGAAGAGATCCATTTCAAAAGACAAGGCGGGAATCCTAAACGCGACAGTTTAACTAAAAGAAGGCTATGGTTTACTGAGTCAAATGCCTTACTGAAATCAGTATAAATGACTTCGGTTTGCATTTGACTACTAAAACCATTGGTAATAAGAGAAGAGAGTTCTAAAAGATTAGTAGTGGTGGACCGACATTTTACAAACCCGTGTTGGGAGTCTGATATTAAAGAACGACAGTAGTGTTGCGATTGTGCAGTGACAATCCTTTCATAAGCTTTTGGGATTGATGAAAGCTTGGCAATGCCTCGGTAGTTCTCAATATTAGACTTGGAACCTTTTTTGTGAAAAGGGATAATGAAGGATTCATTCCAGATGGTAGGAAGATACGAAAATTTTAAAGAAGTGCGGAAAAGGACGGATAATGGCATGGAAAGGGAGCCAGTACAATGCTTTAGAGCAGGGGTGAGCAACCTGTTTAATCAACGCACACTGGTTGCTGCCATAGGCCAAAAATAAAAAAATTAAAGTTCGAATTCGGTCTCCAAATATAGCTTATTTATTTCTTAGAATAACAAGGTCTTAAAAGGTGTAATTGGTTTTGTTTTGCTCCACACGTACTTTCAAAGAATAGCTCCAAAAGAGAGACCACATAACTAGCTGCCAACCGTCGCCGCAAACATCGCGATTACAAAGTGCCAATTAAATTAAAAATATCAATAGAAATAAATTGTCATCATGACAATTGTTTGAATCAAAATGAATTTCATAGTTGAAGGTATTACCTTTGATTTAATATCAAATGAATGCAATTTTCATGCTGTGTGTGTTTAATAAAATTAATGTTCTCCTGTGTCATTGTAAGTGTTCAATAGTCCAAATAATTATTTTTCAGGTAAGGGTTTAGTTGTGTTCCCCCCAAGCCCCTCCAATGATTTTTTTTTTATTATATTTAGTGAATGTTGTAAGATTGATAACTATTAACATCAGCTGCTTAAATTTGCTTATGTTTGTGTAATCTTCTTTTAACCAACGCTGCCTCTTTGTTTTTGTGAGCGCTTTTTGAGTGGAACTGTACATTTTTTATTGTTGTTTTCTTCGTTGAGCTTGGTCTGATCTACTGTTTTGTTATGTATGTAATGAATTGTGTTTTAGCTTGTTTTTGCTTTTTCTTCACTATTCATATTTTTTAATTTACCCTGTGCATTTTTTTTCAATCTTTTCAGTGTCAACTTTCTCGCCAATATATTTTAGATATTTGGTGCTCTGACAAAGGTTCAAAAACTGAAAAATCTAGGAACGCTTACGATTTAATTAAGGCTAAAATTGAAAATAATGGTTACTTATGCAATGAAAATCAATTATTAAATCGCCTAAATTATAATATAAAAAAAATATCTGAGTTTTGGAAAAAATGTTCCCGCTCAAAGCCAAGAGTCCTTCAGACAAACTCTGATTGGTTTGGGGAAAATGAGTTGATTTCCTTAATTTTGTCAACATCAGCATCTAGATCAACTAATGATAGAGGTCGTCCTAGAATAAGCTATGCAGATTGTTCTAGAAGATCAAAGCGGCGTCGAATTGCAGAACTATCGGAAATTGATGAGTCTGCAGCAAATGATTTACGTTCTGCTAGCCAACAACAGGAGACATCGATTTTGCAAGCAAAGCCTACTGCCGTTATAGCTCTTATAACTGATGCTAACTTAACAAAGCATCAGTATATGTTAATAAGGAGCTTTGTAAACTCAAATATTCAGGATTCTTGGTATTACCTCCCAGCTACAGTGCATAAAATATTAATACACGCTCCTGATGTAATAGAAAACGCGTTAGTGTCAATTGGAGAGCTCTCTGAAGAAGCTGCTGAGTCCAGAAATAAAGACATAAAAAGTTCAGAAATCAGCATACACGCAAAGCTTCTCGAATTTTAACAAATACCGATTTGCTGAACAGGTTACTGTTGAGTTCTGATCCTTTTATATCAGGCCAAAGAATATTAATAAGCAAGAACAAATCAATTTTGCTTAAATCAGTTTTTGATTTGTTAGAATAATTTTGTTTACATTTTAGTATTATTGTAATATGTTTATCTTTTTTGAATATTATTAGTATAATTATTATGTTTATTTTATAAATAGGTACTTAGTTACTTTATAAATTTAAAATGACTTCAATTTCTTTTATTTCATTGTGTTAAATGGTCGAGTGTGTGGGCGGAAGGAGGGGTCGTTAACCACGCCTTTTTCGTAAATATTGTATTTTTACATTGTTATATAGTCACACAAAAATTTTCAAGCCGATATCTTAACGGGAAGTATTTTTGGCCACCATCTCCATACAACAGCAACCACTGTGCAACGGTTCAATTTAAATTTTAAAATTTTTTGACGAGCCGCACATAACGCACCACTTATTAATAACTTGCAAAACTTTATTTATTGTAAACATTAGAATAAAAAAATATAAAATTAAAAAAAAGTAAAGATGTCATATACAAACTTTAATGCAAAATAAAAACAAACAAGAAAAGAACAGAACAGAAAAACGAATTTACTTGAAATTTTTAATGAGTTTAGCATTGTTTTTTCGATACACGCTGCTCAATACCAGCCGGAGTTGATGAGGTACCTACACGTACGCAGCTTTCTAATCGTGAAAATAATTGTTCGCAAACATACGTACTTCCGGACAGAGACATCATTTGCCTTGCATTTTTCGTCAAAAGCGGAAATTTTTCAGCGCTCACATAAGATTTATAAAAATTGTCGATGTTTTCTGAGAAAAATACATTTTTTAAATCAGTATTATTCTTCATGTCAATCACTTCCATTTGAAAGTCTTCGGGAACTGTATCCACATCGATATTAAATGGCGAGAAAAACATTTTCATGGAAACCGCTGTCTTCTCAGCTTTGAACATTTGGAATCGTAATTGAAATTCGTTGATTAAAATGTCTATATATTGTGCGTATTTTTGAGAAGTAGTAACTTTTTTTCGAAATGGGGAAAAGTTTCCACAATTTTAATTTTCGTTCAAAGCCCTGCATTTTATCATACAAATTGGGAATAAACTGTCCTTTTCCTTGAAGTTCCACATTAAGATCATTGAGATGCTGAGTCATGTCAATAAGAAACCCCAAATCGCATATCCATTCTTTATTACCAAAATGATATTGCACCTCTACTAAGCCACTTATAACTTATAAAACTGATTAGTTTAATTATTAGTACCGTGACATGTGGCAAACTCAATCTTTTCGCACACAACGAATATTTCCCTTCCTATGACCTTCTTAATGTCTTGAAATAACCTTCCCGTCCTCCATCTGTCGATATACCAATAATCTTTTCAAATAAAATTAAAAATTTTATACACAGACCTTAGGTCATCGTACAGGTCTTTGCCGGTTGTACTCCCTTGCATTGGAATCAGCGAACACAATTCTTCGGTAATATTAAATTTGGTATCAATACCAAGTAAAAAATAGCCACTTTTGCTGTATCGCTAATATCGCAACTCTCATCAAGTGCCAAAGAACTGTATTCGAATTTTGCAATGCTTTCACGAAGCGTTGTTGCTATGTTCTCTGACAAGTTTTCAATTCTCCTTGCAATGGTGAATCTTGATAAACTAATGTTTGAAATAACATTTATTTTATCAGGAAATGCTATTTCTGCAACAGCAGTATTTGATAAAATAAATTTTTGATAATGATTTCGATAAATTGAACATTTTGTTACTAGAGACACACTGTTCCTTTCGTGACCAAAATAAGTCACTCTTTGTGCTAGGTGGCTTTTTCGTGTCTGCGTCTAGCCCTTTAGCATGTACTACCATTTTATTATAATTAATTTTATAACAATACATTGATAGGAGAAAGTCGGCAAAATAAATGCAATTTTAGAAATGCTTGGCGGGCCGCATGAACATGTTTAAAGGGCCGCGTGTTGTTTATCCCTGCTTTAAAACACAGCTAGGAATGGCATCAGGGCCAGGATAGAAGGAAGATTTTATGGACATGAGTTTGTAAAACGTCGGATTCTAAGATCTGAGGAATAGCATTAAGGTTTGAGCTAGAAAGATTAAAAGGATAGTTGAGGTTAATGCTATTAGGGTTGACAGAGTAGGTAGTTTGTCCTAGGATCACTACGGAAGTTAAGCCTACAACGGGCAAGATAATTATTGTAGCAAGTTCTATTAAGGAGAATAAACTTACTGCGTAATATAGAAAACTTATAGAAGTCGACTGTAGAACCACTTTTCTTAAATCTTTTATAAGAAGAAGACTTACGATTTTTTAAATTAGAAAGACTTGGCGTAAACCAAGGCGGTTTGGAGGAAGGACTCAGGACAGAGTAGGGAACAAAGAGATCAAAAGCGGTGTATAATATCCGATAGAAATTATTAATAGATAGCTCAAAGTTCTCAGCAGACAACAAAGAGGACCAGTTAACATCAGCCAAAAATTGGTTAAGACCGACAAAATTAGCCTTACGAAAGCACCGATACCGAGGAGCACGAGCAAGGGGCAAAGCACTATAGCGAACATTAAGTGTTAGTGTGATTTGCAAGGTTGGGTGATACGGATCCTCAGGTAAGGAAAACGGACAGACTCTTGAAATTTCGAAGTCCGAAGAATCACTTACGAATAAAAGATCAAGCATTCTGTTAGAGCAATTATGTATGAAGTTAATTTGGCTCAGAGAGATATCAATTAGTCCAGTAACAAAGTCATGCTGATCAGAAGAAAAAAGAGAATTAGAATCAACCGAGCGAGTTCAGGACAAAGAAGAAAGATTGAAGTCACCTAAAACAACTAGTTGGTCCCTAATACCAATAGTATCAGCCACCATACGAAAGGCAGAAAGATGGTTCACATATACGCTTAAGTCAGAGCATATAGGAACATGTAAAATAAGTAAAACAATTATTGGTAAACACTTTTACCACAACAAACTCAATTCCTGAGGGAACATTAAGAGATAGTAAATGAGATTCAAGGTCGGCTTTTACAGCAATGAGAACACCACCACCACGACCGGACCGCCGGTCAATTCTATAAGTTATGTAGGAATTAACAAAAATTTCAAAATCAGAGACAGACGAATTAAGCGAGGTTTCAGAAAAGGGAATAACATGCGAATCAAAGTCTACGCTATTGGCAAAAAGTCTACTAAGCTTAGAAAGAAGCCCACGAACATTCTGGTAATGAATGGTAAGGTTAGTAATTAGTTTTTGAAATAGAGTTATCAACGGAAACGGATGGTGCAGCATTGGAGGCTAAAGTTTTTTAGGTTTTTTAGTAAACTGTATGTAGTATGAGTAGGCCAAAGAGAAGGATTAAGTATAGAAAAAAACATAGAATCAGGAACGCTTATTTTAAAAGAAGAAATATCACGCTTATACTTAAAATTAAATTTAATTATTTCGATGTCATTTGAAGAAGTTATGTTAAGCTTCTCGCAAATGAAGTGCTTGATAACGTCTTCAGAGGTGGAGGGCATTAGTCTAGAGACGAACACTGATTTTTTTGGCGCTACGCCAATAAGTGGACGCCAATAAGTGGATGTGAAGGCACCGAAGAAGAAAAGTTTCTCACAATAGGAGGAGCAACTGAAGGAGGAACAGCGCTCAGAACAGTGGCCGAGGTAGATGCTTCAGTCATAATACCATCCATAGGGACTGCGATAGAAATCGCAGCAGGGCTGGCAGTGCTGTAATCTTTCAGTGCAGTGACGGGTAAGATTTCGCCAGAACCGACAGCAACGACATCAGTGGGATCCTCAGCAACGACATCAGTGGGATCCTCAGCAACGGCGGGCGAGATTGGAACCAGAGTTGTAAATGAAATAAGTTGCAGCGGATTTGGTGTTGGGATTCTTCCAACCCTGCTGAGTTGAAAGAAACAATTAGACTAGCCTCGGTGGCATGCCTTTTTACGCTTGGGAGAAACTCATGCACACGGCCGTTAAGACCCGCTCATTTAAGGTGTGCCATGTTATCGCACATCCAGCGCAGCACAAAGAGGCATACATGAGAAACAAGCAACAACAACAACAAGAACTAAGCTGAGCTAGGCAGAGCTTAAAATGTAATAAAATGTTAAGCAGCAACAAAAAATTGCACTGCATAGAATTTAAGTAAAATGTTTTTACAAATAAATTAACACTGTTGCAGTTGTATCAAGTTTATCACTGTATTTAATTGGGCCAATAAGTTATTAGACGCCTGGGAACAAAGATTGAATTAAAATTTTAAGGTTTTATTTAAAAAAATATAAAATTAAACGGAGCGCGGTATAAACACGACCAACAAGAGAGAGAGTGATATCTTGATATTTAGCACATCACTAAAAGAACATATAAAGTCAATTGAAGAAATATTCAGTATAGTTGAAAGTAAAAATCTAAAAATCCAAATAGATAAATGAAATTTTCTAAGAAAAGAGACAGAATTCTTAGGGCACATTTTAACAAGTGAAGGGATGAAGCCGAACCCCGATAAAATTAGAGTGATAGAATCATTGATAATCCCAAAAACAGAAAAACAGATAAAAAGCTTTTTAGGTTTAACCGGTTATTATAGGAAGTGAAAAATCACTAGGGTTTTAGTGACTATAAAAATTAATAGAAAATAAATGAAGACGCGGTATTTAACTTTGTATAAAAAATATTTAATTATAAACTTGTTGAGCGGTATAGACGGTGCGTAGTGTTTCGGTACATAAACGAGATTAACATTTTCAATTATAACTAGATCTAAGTGACCCTCTAAGCTTGTACTCAAGCCATCGGGAAATCCCGAAGAGTCAAAGTTAAACACAGAGAGAGTGCAATTAGAACGTACACAAAATTCATAAAGTTTCTCTTAAATTAGACTAACAACTTCAATGTACAATTCTCTTAAAACATAACTATAACTAAACTTCAAAAAAATGTCTATAAATGTAATTTCATCTAAGCTTCAACATTCCGGCCCCGTTAAAGAACTGCTGGTCTTTAACCACACAAAGGTAGTTGCGCCAGCTTTCGAATTGGCCTCCTAATTTCGCCTGCCGCTGTTTTTAAATCTGCCACGCGGACCTTGCCATCCTCGCCGGGTAGGACTTGTATAACGCGCCCTGTACGCCACTTCTGGGGGGGTGCGTTGTCCTCGTGGATCAACACCAAGTCGCCTGGTGATAAGTTGGCCTCGTCTTTGGCCCACTGAGCTCGCTGCTGCAGACTGAGCAGATAGTCCTTGGACCACCTGTGCCAGAACTGCTGTCTGAGCTCCGACAACTGCCGCCACCGTCTCAAAGACCCGGACACGCCCTCTTTCGATGGCCCTCCTGGACCGTATCCTTGCGGCAACGTAATTAGCGGTTGCCCTATTAGCAGATGCCCTGGGGTGATGGCCTCTCCATCGCTCGGGTCGCTGCTGAGTGCCACCAAAGGCCGTGAGTTCAGCAGTGCCTCTACATCCACGAGATGGGTCGCCAGCTCGTCTGGTGTCAGATTGGCGTTGCCTACGCCTCTGACCAACCGATGTTTGGCGGCCTTCACTGCTGCTTCCCACAGTCCTCCGAAGTGAGGAGCCCTGGGAGGGATGAACGACCAATCCACTCCTCGCTCGGCTGCGAACTCCACTAGGTCGCCCTTCTGCTTCTGGAACGCCGCACTCAGATCCTTCAACGCGTTGCTCGCTCCTACAAAGTTGGTCGCGTTGTCGCTCACCATCTTCTCCGGCAGTCCGCGTCTCCCAAAGAACCTTTTAAAAACATTAAGAAACGCATCAGTGGAAAGGTCTACAACAAGTTCAAGATGAACAGCCTTTGACGCAAAACAAACAAAAACGGCAACATAAGTCTTCACAGGGGGTCTTCCACGTATGCGATAGCTAACGAAAAATGGTCCACAAAAATCTACTCCGCAAACTCTAAAGGGTCGTCCTTCCCGAAGGCGATCGGCCGGCAAATTTCCCATTATTTGCCCTAACAGCTTTGGCTTATAACGAAAACAATGTACGCAATTTCGTACAATTGCAGAGCATGCCTGTCTAGCATTTACTATCCAAATTTGTTGTCTTAGTAGCCCAATTAAGACCTTTGCTCCTGCATGATAGTGCCTTATATGCATGTAACGAATAAATAAAACTACGTATGGCGCATCTCTAGGCAGCAGCAATGGGAATTTTGCATCATAGGGAATGGAACCATGCAACAATCTTCCACCTACACGAATTAATTGAAATCTTAACCCTGATTCTTCTACATCGTGTATGAAAGGATTAAGCGACTGTATAGGCGGAGAAAGCACTTGTGACCTGCTTAACAAATCAAACTCGCGCCTATATGTGGAAGCTTGAACCACTGAAACCAATTTAAGAAATGCCACCTTTCGTTCTGATGCCGATACTAACAACGAGGTGCTACGAATTTTGTAGAAACAAAAGCGTAAAATATACGCCATAATGCGAATCAATTTCGGAAAGGATGATTGACGACTAATAAGTTCCAGAATACAATTTGATTCTGGTTCTGAGCAAATTGCGGTAAGAACAGCTGCACTCTTTTTATCTTCAGAGCTTTGAAGCTCAGAAGACAATTCAAATTGATGCAGTTGTGGCCAACACTCTGCACCAAATTTAAGAAATTTAGGTCCATTAAACCATAAGGAGCTGACAATTTCATCAATGTCTGTGCCCCGTGAGACCAAGTCCGCTGGATTACAATCTGTTGGAACATGACGCCATATTTCGCTACTGGAAATTTCTTGAATTTCAGCTACTCTATTTGCTACGAACGTAGCTAATGTATATGGATCTCGCTTTAGCCAATACAAAGTAACTTGCGAGTCCGACCAGAAATTTACGCTCTCAATATTAAATTTGGCTAACGTACGCGACACTTGTCGCCAAAGTTTGGCTAAAAGGAGTGCTGCACACAACTCCAGACGAGGAATAGTTTTGACATTAAGTGGTGCCACTCTGGACTTAGCCGTAAGCAGTGTAATACCCACTTCGTTATTGTTGCAAGTACGCACATATATGCAGCAACCGTATGCATGGCTTGAGGCATCTGCGAAGCCATGAATCTGTACTGATTGATAGTTTTCTAAACAAACATATCTTGGAATCTTTATTTTGTGAAGCTCACGCAAGGTCTCAATAAACTTATCCCATGATGTGTTAAGACTCATGGGAATTGTTTCATCCCAATCAATTTTCAACCGCCACAACTCTTGCAATAAAATTTTTGCTTTTGTGACGATTGGGCAGAGAAGTCCTAGTGGGTCAAACAATCGAGAAGCTATTGACAAAACGTTGCGTTTGGTTGGCTTCAATGCAGCGAAACAATCGACGTCAAGATGGTACCTAAATATGTCATATTGAGGAACCCAGCGCATTCCAAGCGCCTTGATCGAATTTACATCTTCAAATTTAAGAGCTATCTCATTCTCAGTAGAATCTGTGGAAAATAGACCAGGATGGTTAGACGCCCACTTGGCTAGTGGAAATTCTCCCGAGTCCAAAACGTCTTTGACCTGTCTGCATATTTCTTGCAGCTTTTCCAAAGTATCTGCTCCTGCAAGCATGTCATCAACATAAAAACAATTTTTAATAACATCCGATGCGACTGGATGTGATTTCTCATGAATATTTGCCAATTCAACTAAACAGCGCACCGCCAAAAGGGTGCTGATGCTGTGCCATATGTGACAGTGTTCAACTGAAATGTCTGAAGCTCATGCGATGCACTTTCTCGCCATAAAATGAGCTGAAAATTTCTGTGTTCATCAGAAACATTGACTTGCCTGTACATCTTCGAGATGTCAGCAGTCACGGCGTATTTATTCAACCGAAAATTAACTAAAGTTGAATAAAGCTCCCTCTGAATAGTTGGCCCAACCATTAACGTTTCATTTAAAGAGAAAGATGTTGACGTTTTACTAGAAGCGTCGAAAACAACACGTAATTTGGTTGAGGTACTTTCAGGCCTCAGGACACATTGGTGGGGAATATAATAGTGCAGTCCTGGAGGAGTAAATTTAAGGGCTGTCATATGCCCAAGATCACGGTATTCTCTCATAAAATCGTGATACATTTCATGTAGGACTTTGTCCTTTGACAATTTTCGCTCAAGTTGCATATATCTTCTTTCAGCAGTTTGAAAGGATTGGCCAAGTACATTTGGATCGTTTTTAAAAGGGAGTTTGACTTGGAAGCGACCGCATGGCAGTCGTTGTACTGTTTTTGTGAAATAAGTTTCACAGGCCTTTTGCTCAGCTGTCTGGCGAACAGCCTTCGACTCATTTGGGCTTTGATCCAATTCCCAAAAGCGTTGAACTAGGGAGTCGAGTGAGTTTTCACTAACTTGAGCGGCAATGTTAACACATAATTGTTGATTAGGTATGGGACCAGTATATTTACCAGCGACAATCCATCCTAGCAAAGTTTTCTGTATTAAGGGCAGACTAGAGCCTAACTTAATTTGCCCAACACATAACAGCCCATAGAAAGACTCTGCTCCCAACAGAATATCAACCTTTGCTGGCTTGTAAAACTGTGGGTCCGCCAATTCTATATTTTTTGGTATTTTCCAAGTAGATGCTGGAAGAACATTGCCAGGATGGCAAGTAGAAATAGATTTAAGGACCCAGAAATCAGCGGCAAACTCATGTGCAGGGACTAAAGATCTAATGGAAGTGGACACCTTGTGTTTACTTTGAGTGGACGTGCCACCAACTGTAACAATGCTTAGGGCATTGCTTTCACGTTTTAAGCGCAAACGTTGCGCTAAATTTTCAGTCATGAGATTTATCTGAGATCCGCCATCAAGCAGAACTCGTGCAGGATGAAATTGGCCAAATCTATCTCTAATATTGACCATGGCCGTGGCAAGAATAACTTGATCAGTGCTTAACACATGACCCAAATACACTTCAGAGGCCGTAGCTTGAGTTGGTACAGCCTCAACTTGCTCGGCTACATTGTATCTGTGCAGCAAAGAATGGTGTGGTTTTTTGCACACACGGCATTTAGGTGCCTTGCAATTGGGCACTGTATGTCCTACAGTCAAACAGTTGATGCACATTTTCTGGGTCTTTGCAAACTCAAAGCGTTGCATTACAGAAATTGACACAAAACTAGGACACGAATGAATGCTATGATCTGTGGATTTGCAGTAGGTGCATTTAGAAGGTATCTTCTGGCTACCCTTGACACATGCAACAGAAGCTTTACCATAATGCTTCCCAGCATCTATTTTTGGTTTATTTTTGCCACGAGTTGACTCTTCTGCCGCCAAGTATTGGTAACGCCTATTTAATTGTTTTGCGCAATCTTCCCAAGATGGAAGTTTATCATAGTCAAGCTGTTCTTCAAACCTAGATTTGGTTATATGGTCGACTTTTGCCATAACCATATGAATAATCATTGCGTTGGCAATGTCTTTATCATCACCCAAAGTCGTCAATGATGCATAAATTGCGGAAACAGTGTCAATTATAGACCTCAAATTTGCAGCAGAAGGTTTGGGCATGCTTGGAATGTCAAAAAGCTGTGATATTGTGTCAAAAAATATTAAACATTTGTTATCGTACACAGACTTTAGACTAGCAATGGCTTTTATGTAGTTGGAATCTGTAAGTTGAAAAGGTTTAACAAAATTTTTCAACGTTAGTTAGCGAAGGGTCGTCGTGAACCAAACTTTCGAAAAGACCCATGAAATTCCTAAACTCTGCGTGCTTTCCACTAAATGTGGGCAAACGCATCTTTGGCAGCTGAGACCGTTGGCTAAAACTCATGGAACAATCATGTGACCTTTGAGCCTCTATTTTTGGTTTTACTGCATTCAAATATAATGCCTTTGTTGTTACACACAACGTTTCCAAAGATCCTCTGCTATCATTGGTAGGATTAATTGAGTCTAATTCTGATTGAAGAGCCATTGCCTTTTCAATATACGCTTCAAGAAGTTCTAAACGACATTGTAACTCTGTAGTCTCAAAGGAAATTGTTTTTAATTGAAATGCAGTTTTCATGCGAGAAATATCTGCACTGATTTTATCAAATTTCTGCAAGCATGTTGCTAACTTTGTGCTAGACTTTGATACTGTTTGTAGTTTCTCTGATTCCGACATGTTAAAAATGATTAATACCCCTTACCAAAATATAAAATTGATACCAACAAGTTTACTAGCTGCCCTCGACAAATAACGCAAGTGCAGCCAAGAGAGTTTATGCTTACAAAATCACACACACGCACTCTATGCGGTATATGAAACAAACGAGAAGTGGTCCAAGTGACCAAGCAAAAACAACACCTGTATGCAGATGAGAATTGAAAACGCTGCTCTCAAATCAGCAGACTATCTCGGCAAGCTTGCTTGTGGGCAAACGTTAGCTTAAGGGGGTAGCGGGTGGCGTTGGCTATAAGTTTTAAGCGGAACAGCCGAAAATAGCGACAAAACGGAACAGCCGGAATTGGAAAATAGCGGAAGCCCAAAAACAACACTGTGTGCAAATTCTCTTCATGCACAAGAGAATTTATATATATGTATGT
This sequence comes from Chymomyza costata, assembly GCA_018150985.1. NCBI lineage: Eukaryota > Metazoa > Arthropoda > Insecta > Diptera > Drosophilidae > Chymomyza > Chymomyza costata. The sequence goes on along the minus strand of JAECWU010000010.1, from coordinate 188,798 downwards.
ACGTATGTTTATGATGCAGTGGGTTCAAACTTCAAACATAAGAAAAAGAACCAAAGATGCAAAAACGCGGGAAACAAATTGCGTTTGCACTTTGTACCACCAAACCTGAGAGAAATATAATGTTCTATATACATATGTATGTACACTACACCAATTTGAAATTAATATGCCGTTCAGTTTGAAATGTTTTTAGGCTTTTATTATAAATTGTTAATAACTTTATTTAGTTAGTAATTTCTTTTGTATATGTTTGTATGTTTTTAGTATTATGTGTGTGTTTGTTTAGGCAAATAAATTTATTTTGTATATGTATTTACATGCAAAATTAGCATAAAGCAAATCGAGTGCCAAGAATTGAGTTGGCGGCATATACCAAACACAGACACAAGTTTAATTCTTGTGTATATTACTTGAACAATTGCAGCGCTTTGAATTAAAGCCTGCTCAATTTTTGGCACTAAATACCTGTAGGCCCTCAAATGAGTCCACTGAAACTTCCCTTGAGCGTTGCGGAATATCTCCCATTTGCAGATCCAAGAATCCAGGTATTACAGATGTCCAAAAATCCAGTCCAAGACTGAATCCAGATATGCACCAATTTTTTGTTCACAAGTTGAACGCGCGAAACACTAAAAACACCACCGCAATCAACAACAAACAAACGAAATTAAATTAAACACCGAAGTCCCTGCTCGGGCGCCAATGAAAAATCACTAGGGTTTTAGTGACTATAAAAATTGATAGAAAATAAATGAAGACGCGGTATTTAACTTTGTATAAAAAATATTTAATTATAAACTTGTTGAGCGGTGCGTAGTGTTTCGGTACATAAACGAGATTAACATTTTCAATTATAACTAGATCTAAGTGACCCTCTAAGCTTGTACTCAATCCATCGGGAAATCCCGAAGAGTCAAAGTTAAACACAGAGAGAGTGCAATTAGAACGTACACAAAATTCATAAAGTTTCTCTTAAATTAGACTAACAACTTCAATGTACAATTCTCTTAAAACATAACTATAACTAAACTTCAAAAAAATGTCTATAAATGTAATTTCATCTAAGCTTCAACAGGAAGTTCGTTAAACATTATGCAAAGGTAGCTCAACCCATAACTAAATATTTAAAGAATGGAGTAAAAAATTAATATAAATAACCCTGCCTACGTAGAGGCATTTGAAAAATTTAAGAATTTAATTAGTTCTCACCCAATTCTAAGATATCCATGTTTCGATAAACAATTTACTTTGACAACCGATGCATCAGATTATGCAATCAGAGCTGTTATAACTCTGGAGGGACATCCTATATGTTTCACATCAAGAACATTAAATAATCATGAGCGGAATTATTCTGCAACAGACAAAGAATTTTTAGCTATCATATGGAGCGTAAATTATTTCTGACCATACTTATATGGCAGGAAATTTAAAATTCTAACCGGTCATCAAGCCATTAAATACATGCACTCGAAATTTAAGGGAAAAGATATGTCACCATAGACATCAAAGGTGGTTATTAAAATTAGGAGAATATGATTTTGAAATCGAAATTGAAAGGCAAGCTGTACGCGACAGTCGTTAGACCCGCACTCTTGTAAGCGTCCGAATGTTGGACGATGTACAAAACGTACGAGAGTAAATTACACTAGTCGACGATGAAAAATCTCCAGAGATGAGACCTATATTTTATGTTAGGGTAATGTTTCAGCGTTAAAAAACCGTTTTTTTTATCCTCCCATAGCTTGTTTTTTTTTTATGACTATTTTAGTGAAAAATGCCATTTTTCAAAATACGGTTGCACATATGAGGTCATAAAAACTGTACTAATTCGAATTTTTTCATTATTATTTTTTTTTTCAAAAGAAGAGAGCACTACCTTTCCAAAATGCCCCAAATCATAAAAATTGGAAACCTTCAGATAAAACTACAGCCGAAAGAGTGTGCCCAAAACCCCAAAAAACACAACATTTTGGTGACTTTTTGCACGAATATCGCTATTTCTTTCAGAAAAACTCTTTAACACTTGAAAAGTTAGCAATTTTATGTTATTGGTCATGATATGTAGATGCGATTTCTGTATAGTGTCGATTTTTTATGATACAAAATGACTGATTTATTCAATTTTTAGTAAAAATGAAAAAAATACAATTTTTTTCGATAGAATTTTTTTTTGTCACTTTCAACTGCATTTAAGCTCTTGAAAGTGGTTGATTTTTCTATATTGGGAACTTTTACATAAAGTAGTAGTCATTACCTTTCAAATAAGTCCTTTTTCATGAAATTCGGACTATCCATTGAACACCAGCAGTTGAATGAATCATCATGAGTCACGAAATCTCATGATTTCACAAAAAATATACGAATTTTTTGTATATAATGGTGCTTGCGTTGACAATAATTGACATTATTGTTTGGATACATTGGAATAATTTACTACACTTGAATTTTTATGATTCCTTTATAAATCACAAACAAAACTCTCAAATTTAAAACTAAAATCCAACATAAAATGTAAACGGCTTTGATCATAAATTTCTTGGTTCAGTTTCTATGGCCCTTTGCTTACATTTATTTCATATTGATCTTATTAAAAATATCCTTATGCTTTAATAAAACAATAATTACTGATAATAATACTTTTTATTTTATATAAAGCTAAGAAATCAACCAACAATCTTTGGACAAAAATTGTTACTTAAAGTGCATTTCTTTTTTTTTCTTTTGAGCTTCCTATCTGATTCTAGAACTAAAAACCAGCGATATTCACCCAAAATTTTCTGTGTGACAAGTCCTCTAAACTGACCCTCCATACTTCTAATGTCTCAATGAAATCTTTTATCTTGTTGGTCGCTTATCGTACCCAAATTTTCAGAAAAAATGTGAAAATGTGATTTTAAATGATGCATTTTTAGACTCAATGTCGAGCCAATTTTTCCATACCAATAAAGCGTTTCAATTATTTACTTAGCATTCGGGCTTTTCTTCTTTCTAAGAAATTTTCTGCAACTTCTTCAAAGGAATTCCACGCATAAGTTGATCAGGTGGTAATTTTCTTCAAAATTCGTTACTTTTCATTGCTTTACGAATTTGAGGATCTACGAATATTCCTTTGTTTGCCTTAATTGGGGTACCCATGTTCTAAGTGAGCGATTGCCATATCGTTTCTATTTTTTCCAATTGCCTTCAGTCCGTTTGTTTCACGGCAAGCACCATTATATACAAATAAGGTGCACCGCATGGAGGACTGTGCGGACCACAGCAAGGTGAATTACAGCATGGATAGCACATCTTGATATTTTATTAGCTTTTTTTTTGTAAATTTTAAGTAAAAAAATTTTTTAGAACTTAAAAGTTTACTAAAAATTTGGAAGCTAGTCGAAACGAAAGGCTTGAGAGTCAGAAAACTACCGCGGGTAGTCAATCGATTTGGATCAAATTTAGTACACTGATTGGAAACTATAAAAATCTTCCGAGTGCCAAATTTGGTTCCGATATCTTCAAAACCAAACGAAACACAACGAATTTTGTAAAAAAAGCGTTTTTTTGACCGATCGTTCCTATGGGAGCTATACGATATAGTCAACCGATTTTGATCAAACTTGGTGCAGTGCTTTGGTACTCTAAAAAACTTCTTAATGCCAAATTTGCTAACAATATCTTTACAAACAAACGAAACGCAACGAATTTTGTACAAAAAACGATTTATTGACCGATTGGTCCTATGGGAGCTTTATGATATAGTCAACCGATTTTGATCAAATTTGGAACAGTGCTTGGGAACTAAAAAACTTATTAATGCCAAATTTGCTAACAATATCTTTTCAAACAAACGAACACAACGAATTTTGTACAAAAAACTTTTTTTTGACCGATTGGTCCTATGGGAGCTATATGATATAGTCAACCGATTTTGATAAAATTTGGTACAGTGCTGGAGGTCTCTAAAAACCTTCCGACTGCCAGATTTGGTTATGATAACTTCATAAACAAACGAATTATCCATCTAAAACTTTTGCTTTTTTTTCGAGGTCCTCTGAAACACCCCTATGGGAGCTATATAATGTAATCCCGATATCAAAAAATAAAATAAACTTGTCTCCTATGGATCTTATCTGAAAGTTTGGTTGCTCTAGCTCTAACCATCTCTGAGATCTAGGCGTTCATACGGACAGACGGACATGGGTATATCGACTTCTCGAGTCACACTGATCATACTTTAGGTAACTTTGGGGGGTCTCCGACGTCTCCTTCTGTACGTTACATACATTTTCGGCTTGCACAAACACAATATACCCTTTGTATCATACGGTACAGGGTATAATTAAGTAGACAGAGTCTACTTAAGAGTCGAAGAGGAAGGAAATCAGACTTTAAATGTATTGGACGCTACTTGTAACACAATAGAGGATGTGAGTCATGGTGTATGGACTCAGTCTTTTACCCACACAACCTGTAGAGAAGAATGCTCTTCAGTACCCTTTAATAAATGGATGCCAAGGCTATGTAATTTTAATGTTTATACCCTGTACCGTATGGTACAAAGGGTATATTGTGTTTGTGCAAGCCGAAAATGTATGTAACGTACAGAAGGAGACGTCGGAGACCCCCAAAGTTACCTAAAGTATGATCACTGTGACTCGAGAAGTCGATATCCGTCTGTCCGTCTGTCTGTCTGTCCGTCTGAAAGTCTGTCCGTATGAACGCCTAGATCTCAGAGATGGTAAGAGCTAGAGCAACCAAACTTTCAGATAAGATCCCTTGTTAATCCATAGGAGACAAGTTTATTTTATTTTTTTGATATCGGGATTACATTATATAGCTCCCATAGGGGTGTTTCAGAGGACCTCGAAAAAAAGAAAAAGTTTTAGATAGATAATTCGTTTGTTTATGAAGATATCATAACCAAATCTGGCAGTCGGAAGTTTTTTAGAGACCCCCAGCACTGTACCAAATTTTATCAAAATCGGTTGACTATATCATATAGCTCCCATAGGATCGATCGGTCGAAAAAATGTTTTTTTTCAATATTCGTTGTGATTCGTTTGGTTTTGAAGATATCGGAACCAAATTCGGCAAGAAAAAATTTTTTTTAGAGTTCCCAAGCACTGTTACAAATTTGATCAAAATCGGTTTACTATATCATGTAGCTCCCATAGGACCAATCGGTCAAAAAAATTGTTTTTTCTACAAAATTCGTTGCGATTCGTTTGTTTGTAAAGATATTAATAGCAAATTTGGCATAAAGAAGTTTTTTAGAGTACCCAAGCACTGCACCAAGTTTGATCAAAATCGGTTGACTATATCATATAGCTCCTATAGGAACGATCGGTCAAAAAACGCTTTTTTTTACAAAATTCGTTGTTTCGTTTGGTTTTGAAGATATCGGAACCAAATTTGGCAGTCTTAAGTTTTTTGTAGTTTCCAATCAGTGTACTATATTCGATCAAAATCGGTTGACTATGTCATATAGTCCCCATAGGACCGATCGGTCAAAAAAATAGTTTGGTGCAAAATTCGACTGATTTCTTTTTTTTTATGAAAACATTGTAACCGAATTTGCCGAATAAAATATCTTTTGAAGGTTTTAAGCAATGTGTCGGAATTAATTGCAATGTGGTGGTACAGGGTATCCCAAAGCCGTCTGCGCCCGACTTTAACGTACGCCATCTTTTTCAATGTTAATGTATATTGTTGAGTGTTAATGTGTTGTATTTAATGCCAAACCGAACGTCTTGACAGCGAGGGACTGAATTGAGTGACTAAGAGGATCAAGCTCTAAGCATGCAAAAGATGTTGTAAAAGAGCGGCTAAGTGCGAACAAGGCAAAAAGTGAAAATAGAATTAATGTTAACGCACTCTTGCTACGCCGAGCAATGCCGCTAGTTAAGAGAAATTAAAACGAGGTTAATGTTATACGACAAGAACAGAGCAGTGTGATGCTGCTGTAGTTTAAATTTGTTTTGTTTATGTTTACTTATTTGGCTGCTGGACCAAACATTGATCTTCTGAGGAAATGTGCGCATCAGCTGGTAAAGTTTCGCATCTCTAGCTCTTATAGTCTCCGAGATCTAGGTGTTTATACAGACGGGACAGACGGACATGGCTCAATCTCTACCCGAGGTTATGATAATCATTTCGGTATAAAGGACTTGGGGTCTGCCACGCCTCCTTCTTGCCGTTACATACATTGCACAAATCTAGTATACCCTTTGTACCTATAGGTACAGGGTATAAAAAAAGAAATAGTTGAGGAAACTGCAATAATGCAATATAACAAAAGGTCAACTCTGAGCGGTCAATTTCTTGGTACAGCCAAAAATAACTGCAATTCCACTCTCAGAGAGCAATCCGTTCTGTAGTGGGGGAAAAAAATATAGCTATTAGAAATGCCAAACATAGTCTACTCCAGAGAAGTTAGTTAGTTAAAACTCAAGTTAGAAGCGGTTGACTCACCGATCATTGTCCCGCATTGATAAAATTTGGATGTGGTTTTGTTCATTAGAGCCACATGAATCAGCTTAGCAAAATTGGTGATTCTAGTCATTATTTACTATAGTTACGTAGAGTCAAGTATTGACGCAGTTTATGGGCAAGGGGAGGTGAAATTTTTACATTTTTGACCATAACTTTTGTTCTATTTGTCCGATTTTGTTTGTACGGAGAAAAGGGGAAAGATATGGACATAATTCAACAAACTTGATCTTCTGAGGAAATGTGCGCATCAGCTGGTAAAGTTTCGTATCTCTAGCTCTTATAGTCTCCGAGATCTAGGTGTTCATACAGATGGACAGACGGACGGACAGACGGACATGGCTCAATCGCTACCCGAGGACTTGGGGTCTGCCACGCCTCCTTCTTGCCGTTACATACATTGCACAAATCTAGTATACCCTTTGTACCTATAGGTACAGGGTATACAAAAATTGGGTATAGGGGCCTTACTAAAGAAAATAACACCAGATGTAAAGTCAATAATTATTGCAATTAAAAAAATAGTTGTGACTTTCTGCCAAAGTTGTTAAACGAAAATAAAGGAACCAATCCTTCTTCGGGGATTGCGGCCTTGTCGTGGCGAAGGGGCTCAGTAAATGCAAGGATCCTGAGAGCGATGCCGGCGGGAGCGAAGCTACTGGTAGGGCCTCCCAAGCCGGTAAGGTCGACGGTGAGCATCGAAGCTAACAACAATCCACAACACTAGCAGCGTCTGTTTGTTTCTTTGTTACTAGTAACATTTAACTCTCTCATAATGAGCGGCTGCACCAGCGTCTGTTCTCCATGTTAGGAGTGGCTTCCTCAGTATGTGTCTGGCCATCCGAAAGGCTTAGCAGAGCCTGTCAGACCTGTCCGTAAGCTTACAACTTACCGACCAGAATCTGCTAAACCATATCATTGACAAAAGAAACATGGATTCAAATACGACTATAACAAATTTGTCTCCAGGTGGTCAGTTCTTTAGGGTACATCCACCCACTTCGGTGGCATGCATATCGGATCTGGAGGTGCAAAATTTGTGTTTCAACAGAAACCGAAACAAACTTTCAAAACTTTTCAAATAAACGCGTCATAAACAACAACGCTTTTCTATCAATTTAACATCGCTCCCTAATAGGAACGTGAAATGTCCGCACGCTCTATGGAGCTAGAAAAATTGACCAAGCAGTAAAAGAGGCCAAAAGATTGCGTCTAGACATCCTTGGCATGAGCGAAACGGGTGATAAGTTTCTGTACTCTGGTAGAGATAAAAATGATATACATCGCGAAGGGGTTGGCATACTTTTATCCAAAACAGCAAGCAGATCCCTTATCGGAAACCAGTAAACGCAAGAATAATATGGGCTCGTTTTAAGACGAAGCCAAGAAATGTTACCATTCTCCAGACTTACGCTCCCACTGAAGTGTCAGAGGACACAACAAAAGATAACTTAGTCAACCTTTAGCAACAGTTCTCGCTCTTCCAGGAAGCGACATATTGATGGTCATGGGCGACTTCAACGCTAAAATTGGGAATAACAACGAAAGCATTGAACATATGATGGGAAAATAAGCTCTTGGATCTAGAAACGACAATGGAGAGCGGATGATCGAGTTTTGCAACGTCGCAAACCTAACAATAGGTGGTGCTCTATTTCCACATCACAATTGTCACAAAATAACTGGGATCTCTCCTGACGGGGCGGCAGGAAATCAAATAGATCACTTCTGCGTCAAAAGAAACTGGAGGGGCAGTCTTCTTGATGTTCGTGTAAAGAGAAGCGTAGATATTGACTCCGATCACCATCTTTTATGTGCATCGGTACGTATAAAGATAGTCGCAATCAAACACCAACAGAGCCACATCACAAAACTTGCCATAGGCAAATTAAAGAACGAAGTGGCCCGTATAAGTTTCTTAAATGAATTAAGTAGGAATCAGTCCACTACTGAAGCAGTCGATAACTCCATAGAAGCTAAGTGGACCTCGACTGACCACAGTTAATTGTGCACCACCCTCTGATATTTTACAGGTTCCGTCATCTCAACCTACCTTATCGGTTGATAGCCGGCTAACATCACAGCCACCATCGCTTCCTGAAATAGCATCGGACCTCAAAACTGGGATATCCCCAGGGGCCGATGGGATCCGAATTGCTAAAAGCGAGCCCGGAGCAAACAGCAGAAATGTTACGCCCTTTAATAGTCCAGATATGGGAGAAGAGAATCCCCCATGAATGGCTCAAGGGCACGCTCATCAAGATCCCAAAGAAAGGCGACCTATCCGAATGCTCCAATTATCGCGGCATAATTCTTCTGTCCATACCATTGAAGGTTCTGACCAAATTACTGTTAACTAGAATAAGCCAGAAGGCAGAACCGTTAATCCGCAAGCAATAAGCCGACTTTCGTCCAAATAGGTCATGTATTGACCAAATCAACACTCTTCGTATTATCGGCGAACAGGTCAACGGGTGGCAAGCATCGCTTTTTATGACCTTTATTGACTTTAAAACTGCTATCGACAGCGTAGCTCGGAATGCATTTGGGCTGCGCTAGGGCGACGTGGTGTGCCTCCTAAATACATAAACCTTGTAAGAGCACAATACGACAATTTCAAATGTAAGGTCCTTCATAACGGCAGATATTCTGAGAGGTTCAACGCTACATCTGGTGACAGGCAGGGTTGTCTCCTGTCACCATTATTATTTCTAATTGTTCTCGTCGATGTTCTATCCCAGGCGCTGGACAAGGAGAGGCGCGGCATACAATGGAACCTTAGGGAACACTTTGAAGATCTCGACTACGCTGACGACCTATGTTTGATCTCGTCTAGACACGCTGATATGCAAGAAAAAATTGATGATGTGAACCGTACTTCCAAGAATGTGGGTCTAACCATCAACTGTAGAAAGACGAAAAGCATGTCTGTGCCAGCTTCCAGGAAGGTGGGTCGGTTCAATGTCGGAAATGAAAACGTAGAACATGCAAACACTTTCTACTACTTGGGTAGCGTAATCTCACGCCCGAAGGGGGAGCTGCTGAAGATGTGAATAACCGCATCAACAAGGCCAAGTCAGCTTTTGGTCAACTAAATAAAGTATGGAAATCAACAGCGCTATCCACGGCCACCAAACTACGCATGTTTAAATCAAACGTGAAGTCCGTATTACTGTACGGCTGCGAAACCTGGTTGAAACCTGCAGTCTTAGCAGGGTAACTTCAGGTGTTTATAAACCGCTGCCTAAGACAAATTCTGAGGATATGGTGGCCAAGGACTATCTCGAATTCAGAGCTTTTGAGCAGATGCGTGGAGGAGCCGGTGCCGATCCAAATTCGACATCGCAAATGGAAATGGATTGGTCACACCTTACGTAAACCAGCAGGCGAATTCCCAAAAGAAGCGCTGGACTGGAATCCGCAAGGCAGCAGACGGCGTGGGCGGCCAAGATCAATATGGCGCCGGACGCTGGAAGGGGAAGTTAATGCTTCTGGAAAAAGCTGGCGGGAAATAAAAGTGATTGCGAAAAACAGAGAAAACTGGGGAAAGTTTGTAGAGGCCATTTGCTCCAACTAGGAACCTAATATAGGACACTAACTAATTGACAATATAGAGTCAAGTAGTTTTAAGCCTTAACTGCCACACGTAGTATCAATAATTTTATAAATAAAATAAAACACACGTATGCACAAAAAAAAAAGCAAAACAGCCTTACATGCCCTAAAAGCCTTTAAGGCCCCACGTTCGGGCGCCAATTTATGTAATGGTAATTATTTCGAGAGGACTAAGAAATGTCCTCGTATCGTGTCCATGAAGTCTCGTGCGGGATTCACTAGTTACGACTAGCAAAACGCCTGTGCGGGGGTTCGATAAGTCAATCGGACGGATGCGTTTTGAAATCTAACCTAATTAAAATACTTATTATGAAATTAAAACTCGGGTGTTATCATTATTCCCGGAATGGACAGTTTTGCCGGCATCGCCACTTAGTAAAAGTCCTCGATTATTCCCGCATTCAATTGTGGACAGATTATGAAACACCGGTAAATCGCCGATACAAACATTAATCGCTCATTTTCGTGTTCTGCGCCTCAGCCTTAGTAGCCATTTTTTTTTTTAAAGTTACAACTTACACACATTCATGTATTTCAGGTTCGGTCGTCTTTATTGAACTGATTTCGTTAACAAAATTGGTGCTTCTTGTGTTGAGTACATTCAATTGCAATTTGAATCCATGTAAACACAATTCGGCTTGGTCAGCGTGTTTAAATCATAAGTGCTTGTGCTGCACTTAAGGTGCGTTGCCCTGATCATACTTTAGGTAACTTTGTGGGGTCTCCGACGTTTCTTTCTGTATGTTACATACATTTTCGGCTTGCACCAACTTAATATACCCTTTGTACCATACGGTACAGGGTATAAAAAGCGTGTAATAATTGTGAAGAAATCCCAAATTTATAAAATATTTGGTATAGTTGTTACTTTACTTATGAGCAGCGGTTGGCACGCCTTGGCTCTTTTTGACCCGAGTGCTCTTTCCGTTAATTTTTGCAAGTGGCGCCAGCCAGACGCACACGCCAAAAGCCGAGAATCTTATAAAAACAAAATACACACAGTGTGCGCTTTTATTGCCCTACTCGAGGATGCTTGGGCGACCGTAACGCTAGTTTTAATTACGATCGCTGGCGACACGCCGAGCTTACGAAAACAAAATATGCACAGTGTGTGACATCGCTCGACTCGCAGCAACTTACAAAAAAACTTAATTGCATACTGATTTACTAACCATTTGAACCGCCTTTTTTTTTTTTTTTTATTTATTTACTTACAAATAGCTATCTTACAATTAAAATTATAAACTAGCTTAAAGACTAAGGGCGGTGGCTACGATGGCCTTCTGCCCGTCTGACTGGGATGAATGTGTATGTGTAAATGAATATGTTATATTAAATTTTAAATTAGGTGGTATATATTTGCTGATTTAAGGAATTCAATTAGTGTTAGTGCAGTTTTATGTGTTGGGTTAGTTGTACTTAGATATTGTATATACATGTATATATGAATATTTAAAGTAAACAAATAACATTTTAGTGGTTCACTTCAAACGTTTTTATGCGGATCCTGTGTACGTGTGTAAAGTGATCTTTGCAAGAGCACTTATCATAAGAGGACAAAAGTCATCATTCTGCAAATATCAATTTACTTACGTACAGTGTGAACTGAGGCAATAGTCTAAAAATTATTTTCGAGTGTTGACGAATGCTTGACGGAATAACCATAATGTAAATTAACTTATGTAGGCTAATTTGAGAAAGTGTTACATACGTGGGGAACTTGTTACTTGCTACAAATACTAATCAGATTACTTACCCGGCTAGCATCGTTAAAAAAGTCTTCATTTATATCGGCGTAAAAATTCAATTCAACAACGTCGGACTCCTTAATAAATTCTTTTAATATTGATATAGGTGCAAAGTTTTTTTCCAAAACTTTTTTTCCCTTTATTATTCTTACTTTGGGAGCCATGATGGCGGTTTTAAAGCGTACTATATATTTGTGACTTTACGTAGTATGATTTCCTATTTATTTAAAAAAAAAGACATTTAAAGCAAATGTTATTGCGTTGTAGAATTATTTATTTTGCAGTTTTTCCGATACATATTACAAAATTTGAATATGTATCCAATTACAGCTAAATAATCCCGACATGCATACTCGAACAAATCCATGGCTACTAATTGAAACGGATACTTTGGTGGTTTTTCTTGTACCAGTGGTTCCTCCTTGAATTTTTCACAAGCACGGCAAGATTCTATTAGCTCTTTAATTTTTTTATTCATAGCCGACCAATAATACCTTACTCTAGCACGTGCAAGTGTCTATTCTACTCCATGATGAGGTTCATGTAACCATAGCTGTACTTTCTGTTGCATATTAAATGGAATGACTAACCTTTGATTTGTAATGGTAATTATTTTGAGAGGACGAAGAAATGTACTCGTATCGTGTCCATGAAGTCTCTTGCGGGATCTCCTAGTTACGACTAGCAAACAGCTTGTGGGAGAGTTGGTTGACAACTATAAAAATAAACAAAACCTGTGATGTGTAAAAAAAACTAGTAGTAGTGCCGTGGAAAAAAAAATATAAACAAAAATGTAATACAGTCGAGGCGGTGCCCGACAGTGTAATACCCTGTACCTTTTTTTCTCAAAAAAAGATTTATTCCTGCATATTCTTACTACGAATTTCCATTTGGAACATTTTTTTGTTGGTGCAAAACGATATTGATACCTATAAGTTCCGCAAATTTTAACCGATTTTGATGAAAATCGAAATTTACGTCAAAGGAGTTATTTAAAGTATATGGGGTAAGTTTCAAGGGGTTATGTTGATGGGTGTGGGAGAAAACACGGTAAATCGATTGCGGGGGGTGGGGGGCTGCATTCATAAAATTTGGATGTGGATTTGTTTATTAGAGGCACATGAATCAGCTTACCAAAATTGGTGGTTCTAGGTCATTTGTTACTATTATTACGTAGAGTCAAATATTGACGCAGTTTATAGGCAAGGGGAGGTGAAATTTTTACATTTTAGGCTATAACTTTAGTTGTAATTGTCCGATTTTATTTATTTTTGACACACAGATGCATGTAATTACAACGCATCGCTTTGTTAAGTTTCAGATTAAAATATTAAACGGTTTAGCTAAAAACCGCGAAACTCTGCTACGGGGGAACGGGGAAAGATATTGACATGATTCAACAAACTTGATCTTCTGAGGAAATATGCGCATCAGCTGGTAAAGTTTCGTATCTCTAGCTCTTATAGTCTCCGAGATCTAGGTGTTCATACAGACGGACAGACGGACAGACGGACGGACGGACAGACGGACAGACGGACAGACGGACAGACGGACGGACAGACGGACATGGCTCAATCGCTACCCGAGGTTATGATAAGCATTTTGGTATAAAGGACTTGGGGTCTGCCACGCCTCCTTCTTGCCGTTACATACATTGCACAAATCTAGTATACCCTTTGTACCTATAGGTACAGGGTATAAAAATGTAAACAATAACAGATCACAATAAACCAAACTCTAGATACCGCACCCCTTGTGCAAATTCGTATCGAAAATAATAATAATAATTTGTTTTATGTCATTTCCTATCATATCAGCGTCTACTTTAAATTAATTTTTGTCAGTCTCTTCTAAAATCTATGGCTGTCCTAACTCTTGGCCAAAACAAAAACCCTAGGGCCACAACCTTAACCCCGACGAACCCTATAGCGCCGTCCGTTGTCCGCCTTTGCTGCACCGAATTAGGTACGGCTGCAGGCCACGCAGCCTCATCGGAGAGCTGCTGTCGCTTCATCTTGCTGCGCTGTTGTTGCTCTCTTTGCCGTTGCTGTTGTTATTTTTGTTGCTTCTGCTGCTGTTGGCGCTTTTGTTGCGGCTGGCATCGCCGCTGTTCTTGTTGTTCTGGCAGTCGTCTCTGCTGCATTTGCTGCTGTGAATGCGGCTGGTCTTGCCGATGTTGCTTTTGTTGTTTCTGCTGCTGCTGTTGTTGTCCCTCCCTACGGCGCTCAAACTGCTCCGTTTTCAAATCCACCATGCCGGGCCCATTGCAGGCCTGCGCCTGAGAAGGCTGAGTGCTTGCAATCCGCTCACCAGCAACAAGTGCCTGTGAAGATGCTTCTTTGCAGGACCCTTGGCAAGCTTTCGCCTTAATAGACTGAATGCTGGCCGACCGCTCACCAGCGACAAGTGCCTGTGTAGCTGCATCTTGTACTGCCGTTACGCCGGACCCGTGGCTGCCTTAAGCCTGCATGGCTTGAGGCTCCGCTACCCGCTGTTGTTGCCCGTTTGCCTTCTTATTGGCTAATTTTAGATCGTGTCCAGCACAGCTAAAATTGAAATCCATGCGCGATAAGAAATCCCACCCAAGGATTAACCCGCCAACCACTCTCGGCACCACAAGGAGCCCTATAGTGGTGCGGCCGTATCCAAAGGCGATTTATAAATCCATTCCTCGCATGATTTCGCTGTGCCGACCGTCCGCCAGGCAAATTTCGCGCAGCACATTTCTGCTGCGGCCCACGGCGTGCATCTTTCTAGCTAACTTTGTGCTTATAAAGCAGCTAGTCGTACCCGTATGAATTGTGGCCTCTAAGAGTTCGCCGCCAATCGAAACCGTGGCCTTAATCCTACTGCCTTCGCTCACCAGTTCTCCCACTAATGGTTTTGGGACAGAGTGCGAATCTCGCTCTTCCCTTTTGTATCTGGCATTCTGAACAAGTTTTAAGGCCTGACCATTGCTTATGACAGTCGTGCCCAACATCCCGCAACGCCAACAAATATTCTATTGGCTGGTTGCGGCACATCTGGGAGCAATGTCTAGCCTGCCCGCACCGCCAGCAAGTTTCCACTGGGCCTAGAAGTTCTTCCCGGTGCTGGCTACACTGAGGTCTGCGCGCCGCTCTCGACATATTGGGTAAAATGCTCTGTGACACATTGGGCCCCTGCCAACGTCGCTGATATGCTCCGGGCATATCACGGCTTTACGGCATTTCACCCTCTGACGCATACATGGCCCTGGGCCGTCCATGCCGCGCATCCGCTGCTAAGATTTGGTCTCTCTCCAAATCCTCAAAGTCATCGGCCAACACCATAAGTTGGCTGAGAGTTTGAAACAGGCCTCGCCTTACGAATGCGCGCAGATCAGGCAAGCTGTGGTCATAGATTATCTGCAGCTGGTGCTCCTTCGAATAACGACAAGGACGCATCAGAGTTTGCATCTCTACCATATACGCCTTAAACGGTTCATACAGTCCTTGCCTGCGCTGATTTATTTTCTCCCGCAGCTTTGTATAATAGCCTCTGGGAAGGAAATAGCCCTCGAAATCCTCTACAAAAGCCGCCCATGCGGTCCAATAGTTATTATTGGCGCATACCATTTAAGGGCCACGCCTTGTAGGAGCTCAGGCATAGTTCTTAGAACCAAGTTGAGGTTCAGGCCATACGCTTCGGCCGATCATTCAACTTGTTCCAAGAATTCCAGCGGCTTAGTGGAACCATCAAAGTGAATGTCCACTCGCGCACTTGCTCTGCAATTTAAGCATAGTCGCTAAGCCCGCTCGAACCGCCTGACATATTCTGTGGCACAGGAATTTGGAACACATCATTGTTCCCGAATGATCCTGTGCCCCAGGGTGTGGGTCTCTGATCAACATGAGCTGCTTGAGTGCTGTTGCCCATGCCCGCAGGACCCTCTGGTACTGCCCGGCTTCCACAGCCACTCGCTTCTAGATTGCCTGCTGGCGACCGCTGGCCATGCTTTCTGGCCAGCTCGCTCAACCGCAAAGCCCATTTTATTGGCCACGCAATTCATCCACAGGGCCCGCCATTTGGAGACCAAAGTCATGGCCATATGCCAGAAGCTCGTCACGCCTTAGATTTTTAGTCCAAGCGCATGCCACCATTTTGTGTATGTGTCCAAAGAGGCAATATAAATTTAAATTGAAAGCAAATTTTTATATTCAAAATATCAAAAGTCCCTGCTCGGACGCCAAATGTAACGATCTCCGGTGTTGTCCGGAACAACGGCTAGGATAGTTCAGCTATGCCCAGGGTAAATGTCACAACAAAATTTATATTTGCTGAGACTTTCGATATTTTCAACAAAACACAATTTGCTTTAAGTTTTAAAAATATATTATCCGCCTTTTTGCGGTTTTTATCACAGTACACTTAAGTCAAGCCCACACGCTCTCTATTTTACACAAAATAATTTTTTAGCAAAACTATATTTTGGAAAAAAAAACAGAGTTAAACCTAAATGTAGCAATTTTCCAATTAAACAGATTTAATAATTTAGTAGGTTTACTGCCCTTTTTCGGCGATACGCTCACCCAGATGTTAATCGTGGTGATGACACTACTTGGCGTGGCTCGTTCACGAAACGTATAAACTCCGACGCGGTCGCATCCGGTGCGCTACTAATTAAATAAATCCTTAAATCCGTCCTTTTGCGACAATTCTATATTTTGTTACTCGAAACACCTCTAAATTTGCGGCACTGATCTAAATACTTTTCTCATTAGAAGACTCTCTCAGACTATCCACTTCAAAAACTCACAACGACTGTCCCGATTTGGCTGCAGATCCGCCTTATATAGGCCACGATCGCCGCCAAATCCTTTAATTCCCGCCCAAGTTAATACTATCACATCCTAAGCGGCGCTCTGCTTATCTGACTATGTATCCTAATAGAAAAGAAAGAGTCCGCCGTACCTAACACTATCCCTATCACCTACTCTCCACTTACACCTATGCACTAATACATTTCCCTACTCACTTGTATTAAATAATAACTTGCGCGCAAATCTAAAGGCCGCTATACTTTAACTAGTATTGGTGAGAGTAAGCGCGTTTTCACCGCTAATCTCACCAAGTAACTACTTAGTGCCCTATTGGCAGAATAGCAACAATGTTGTGAGGCGGCAAATTGCCTCCTCACACCAAGTAACCGGAGAAAATTATAGCAAAGCCGTTGCTGCTCTAAAAGAGTTTATAATAATTATTGTCACATTTTCACGGAAAATATTTCCGCTCTTTTTAGCCTACCCAAAATTTTTCAGCCCTCTGCACCTTCGTTGAGGTGCCTGATTGACACGATCTCTGCTATTTATGGTCCGTTAACGCCATATTAATCCACCTAGTCATGAGCAAAGTTGACCCCATAACTAAGCAAAAAATTGGAATAACAGCTCGATTATTCCCGCATGCCATTGTGGACAGATTGTGAAACAGCGTTAAATCACCGATACCAACATTTATCGGCTGCTGAATTGGCAAAAGCGACAAGTGATGTTGTCAGATTTAATTTCAAAGCTGTAAACAAACATAATCGCTCATTTTCGTGTTCTGCGCCTCAGCCTTAGTAGCCATTTTTTTTAAAAGCAACAACTTTTACACATTCATGTCTTTCAGGTTCGGTCGTCTTTATTGAACTGATTTCGTTAACAAAATTGGTGCTTCTTGTGTTGAGTACATTCAATTGCAATTTGAATCCATGTAAACACAATTCGGCTTGGTCAGCGTGTTTAAATCATAAGTGCTTGTGCTGCACTTAAGGTGCGTTGCCCTGATCATACTTTAGGTAACTTTGTGGGGTCTCCGACGTTTCTTTCTGTATGTTACATACATTTTCGGCTTGCACCAACTTAATATACCCTTTGTACCATACGGTACAGGGTATAAAAAGCGTGTAATAATTGTGAAGAAATCCCAAATTTATAAAATATTTGGTATAGTTGTTACTTTACTTATGAGCAGCGG
Organism: Chymomyza costata; assembly: GCA_018150985.1. Taxonomy (NCBI): domain Eukaryota; kingdom Metazoa; phylum Arthropoda; class Insecta; order Diptera; family Drosophilidae; genus Chymomyza; species Chymomyza costata. The sequence continues at coordinate 170,982 of JAECWU010000010.1, read as the reverse complement.
TGGGCACGCCTTGGCTCTTTTTGACCCGAGTGCTCTTTCCGTTAATTTTTGCAAGTGGCGCCAGCCAGACGCACACGCCAAAAGCCGAGAATCTTATAAAAACAAAATACACACAGTGTGCGCTTTTATTGCCCTACTCGAGGATGCTTGGGCGACCGTAACGCTAGTTTTAATTACGATCGCTGGCGACACGCCGAGCGTACGAAAACAATATATACACAGTGTGTGACACCGCTCGACTCGCAGCAACTTACAAAAACAAAATACACACAGTGTGGGCCATCGCTCGACTCTCAGAATTTTACAAAAACAAAATATACACAGTGTGCTAGTTTTATGGCCCCACTCGAGAACCGCTTGTGGGAGTGTAACAGGATTTTTTTCTTGATGTTGTTGTAGGGCTCTTTCCGTTTTTTTTCGTGCCCACCGCTGCTTATAAGCACAACGCTTTCAATTCTTGGCACATATGTAATAGTAGAGCGTTTCAAATTATTAATTGCATGCTAATTTACTAACCGCCTTTTTCGCAATTGTGCGATTTTTGTTAAATTAAATATTTATTTTTATTTATTTACTTGCAAATAGCCAGCTTATAATTAAAATTATACACTAGCTTAAAGACTAAGAGTGGTAGCTACGATGGCCTTCTGCCCGTCTGACTGGGATGAATGTGTATGTGTAAATGAATATGTTATATTAAATTTTAAATTAGGTGGTATATATTTGCTGATTTAAGGAATTCAATTAGTGTTAGTGCAGTTTTATGTGTTGGGTTAGTTGTACTTAGAAGATATTGTATATACATGTATATATGAATATTTAAAGTAAACAAATAACATTTTAGTGGTTCATTTCAAACGTTTTAATGCGGATCCTGTGTACGTGTGTAAAGTGATCTTTGCAAGAGCACTTATCATAAGAGGACAAAAGTCATCATTCTGCAAATATCAATTTACTTACGCACAGTGTGAACTGAGGCAATAGTCTAAAAATTATTTTCGAGTGATGACGAATGCTTGACGGAATAACCATAATGTAAATTAACTTATGTAGGCTAATTTGAGAAAGTGTTGCCCCATAACTAACCATTATATACGTGGGGAACTTGTTACTTGCTACAAATAGTAATCAGATTACTTACCCGGCTAGCATCGTTAAAAAAGTCTTCATTTATATCGGCGTAAAAATTCAATTCAACAACGTCGGACTCCTTAATAAATTCTTTTAATATTGATATAGGTGCAAAGTTTTTTTCCATAACTTTTTTTCCCTTTATTATTCTTACTTTGGGAGCCATGATGGCGGTTTTAAAGCGTACTATATATTTGTGACTTTACGTAGTATGATTTCCTATTTATTTAAAAAAAGACATTTAAAGCATATGTTATTGCGTTGTAGAATTATTTATTTTACAGTTTTTCCGATACATATTACAAAATTTGAATATGTATCCAATTACAGTAAATAATCCCGACATGCATACTCGAACAAATCCATGGCTACTAATTGAAACGGATACTTTGGTGGTTTTTCTTGTACCAGTGGTTCCTCCTTGAATTTTTCACAAGCACTGCAAGATTCTATTAGCTCTTTAATTTTTTTTTCATAGCCGACCAATAATACCATGTAACCATAGCAGTACTTTCTGTTGCATATGAGACATTGATAGAAATTTTAGTTTTTACGTATATACCTGAAATATTATTAGATCTCCATATGTAGTTATCCTTTAATTGAGCATTAAAATCAAAAAAGTCGTCTTGTGTTAGTTCGCGGTCAATATATTTCCGGTTCGTACCTGCTATCAGATTTGCCCAGTCGTGAGGGTGTTGAATAGAAGCATGTAACCATAGCTGTACTTTCTGTTGCATATTAAATGGAATGAATAACCTATGATTTGTAATGGTAATTATTTTGAGAGGACGAAGAAATTTACTCGTATCGTGTCCATGAAGTCTCGTGCGGGATCCCCTAGTTACGACTAGCAAACAGCCTGTGGGAGAGTTGGTTGACAACTATAAAAATAAACAAAACCTGTGATGTGTAAAAAAAAACTAGTAGTAGTGCCGTGGAAAAAAAATATAAACAAAAATGTAAACAATAGAAGATCACAATAAACCAAACTCTAGATACCGCACCCCTTGTGCAAATTCGTATCGAAAATAATAATAATAATTTGTTTTATGTCATTTCCTATATCAGCGTCTATTTTTATACCCTGTACCGTATGGTACAAAGGGTATATTGTGTTTGTGCAAGCCGAAAATGTATGTAACGTACAGAAGGAGACGTCGGAGACCCCCAAAGTTACTTAAAGTATGATCAGTGTGACTCGAGAAGTCGATATACCCATGTCCGTCTGTCCGTCTGTCCGTATGATCGCCTAGATCTCGGAGATGATAAGCTCTAGAGTAACCAAACTTTTAGATTAGATCCCTTATTATTCCATAGCAGACAAGTTTATTTTATTTTTTTGATATCGGGATTACATTATATAGCTCTCATAGGGGTGTTTCAGACGACCTCGAAAAAAACCAAAAGTTTAAGATGAATAATTCGTTTGTTTATGAAGATATCGTAACCAAATTTGGCAACCAGAAGTTTTTTAGAGACCCCCAGCACTGTACCAAATTTGATCAAAATCGGTTGACTATATCATTTAGTTCCCATAGGACGGATCGTTCAAAAAAACATTTTTTGCACAAAATTCCTTGTGTTTCGTTTGTTTGTGAAGAAATCGTAAACAAATTTGGCGTTTAGAGTTCCCAAGCACTGCAGCAAATTTGATCAAAATCGGATGACTATATCATATAGCTCCCATAGGACCAATCGGTCAAAAAAATGTTTTTTGTACAAAATTCGTTGCGTTTCGTTTGTTTGTGAAGATACCGTAACCAAATTTGGCATTAAGAAGTTTTTTAGAGTTCCCAAGCACTGTAGCAAATTTGATCAAAATCGGTTGACTATATCATATAGCTCCCATAGGAACGATCGGTCAAAAAAACGCTTTTTTTTACAAAATTCGTTGTTTCGTTTGGTTTTGAAGATATCGGAACCAAATTTGGCAGTCGGAAGTTTTTTATAGTTCCCAATCAGTGTACTAAATTTGATCAAAATCGGTTGACTATATCATATAGTCCCCATAGGACCCATCGGTCAAAAAAATTGTTTGGTGCAAAATTCGACTGATTTCTTTTTTTTTAATTTGCCGAATGTTTCGGACTTAATTGCAATGTGGAGGTACAGGGTATCCCAAAGTCGTCTGCGCCCGACTTTATCGTACGCCATTTTTTAAATTAATTTTTGTCAGTCTCTTCTAAAATCTATGACTGTCCTAACTCTTGGACAAAACAAAAACCCTAGGGCCACAACCTTGGCCCCGACGAGCCCTATAGCGCCGTCCGGCCGCCGTCAAGAGTTGTCCGCCTTTGCTGCACCGAATTAGGTACGGCTGCAGGCCACGCAGCCTCATCGGAGAGCTGCTGTCTCTTCATCTTGCTGCGCTGTTGTTGCTCTCTTTGCCGTTGCTGTTGTTATTTTTGTTGCTTCTGCTGCTGTTGGCGCTTTTGTTGCGGCTGGCATCTCCGCTGTTCTTGTTGTTCTTGCTGTCGTCGCTGCTGAATTTGCTGCTGTGAATGCGGCTGGTCTTGCCGCTGTTGTTGATGCTTCAGTTGCTGCCGTCGAGGCCTCTGCTGCTTTTGTTGTTTCTGCTGCTGCTGTTGTTGTCCCTCCCTACGGTGCTCAAACTGCTCCGTTTTCAAATCCACCATGCCGGGCCCATTGCAGGCCTGCGCCTGGGAAGGCTGAGTGCTTGCAATCCGCTCACCAGCAACAAGTGCCTGTGAAGATGCTTCTTTGCAGGACCCTTGGCAAGCTTTCGCCTTAATAGACTGAATGCTGGCCAACCGCTCACCAGCGACAAGTGCCTGTGTAGCTGCATCTTGTACTGCCGTTACTGCATGGCTTGAGGCTCCGCTACCCGCTGTTGTTGCCCGTTTGCCTTCTTATTGTCTAATTTTAGATCGTGTCAAGCACAGCTAAAATTGAAATCCATGCGCGATAAGAAATTCCACCCAAGGATTTACCCGCCCACCACTCTCGGCACCACAAGGAGCCCTATAGTGGTGCGGCCGTATCCAAAGGCGATTTATAAATCAATTCCTCGCATGATTTCGCTGTGCCGACCGTCCGCCAGGCAAATTTCGCGCAGCACATTTCTGCTGCGGCCCACGGCGTGCATCTTTCTAGCTAACTTTGTGCTTATAAAGCAGCTAGTCGCACCCGTATCAATTGTGGCCTCTAAGAGTTCGTCGCCAATCGAAACCGTGGCCTAATCCTACTGCCTTCGCTCACCAGTTCTCCCACTAATGGTTTTGGGACAGAGTGCGAATCTCGCTGTTCCCTTTTGTATCTGGCATTCTGAACAAGTTTTAAGGCCTGACCATTGCTTATGACAGTCGTGCCCAACATCCCGCAACGCCAACAAATATTCTATTGGCTGGTTAGGGCACATCTGGGAGCAATGTCCAGCCTGCCCGCACCGCCAGCAAGTTTCCACTGGGCCTAGAAGTTCTTCCCGGTGCTGGCTACACTGAGGTCTGCGCGCCTCTCTCGACATATTGGGCAAATTACGCTGTGACACATTGGGCGCCTGCCAACGTCGCTGATATGCTCCGGGCATATCACGGCTTTACGGCATTTCACCCTGTGACGCATACATGGCCCTGGGCCGTCCATGCCGCGCATCCGCTGCTAAGATTTGGTCTCTCTCCAAATCCTCAAAGTCATCGGCCAACACCATAAGTTGGCTGAGAGTTTGGAACTAGCCTCGCCTTACGAACGCGCGCAGATCAGGCAAGCTGTGGTCATAGATTATCTGCAGCTGGTGCTCCTTCGAATAACGACAAGGACGCATCAGAGTTTGCATCTCTACCATATACGCCTTAAATGGCTCATACAGTCCTTGCCTGCGCTGATTTATTTCCTCCCGCAGCTTTGTATAATAGCCTCTGGGAAGGAAATAGCCCTCGAAATCCTCTACAAAAGCCGCCCATGCGGTCCAATGGTTATTATTGGCTGCATACCATTTAAGGGCCACGCCTTGTAGGAGCTCAGGCATAGTTCTTAGAACCAAGTTGAGGTTCAGGCCATACGCTTCGGCCGATCATTCAACTTGTTCCAAGAATTCCAGCGGCTTAGTGGAACCATCAAAAGTGAATGTCCACTCGCGCACTTGCTCTGCAATTTAAGCATATTCGCTAAGCCCGCTGGAACCGCCTGACATATTCTGTGGCACAGGAATTTGGAACACATCATTGTTCCCGAATGATCCTGTGCCCCAGGGTGTGGGTCTCTGATCAACATGAGCTGCTTGAGTGCTGTTGCCCATGCCCGCAGGACCCTCTGGTACTGCCCGGCTTCCACAGCCACTCGCTTCTAGATTGCCTGCTGGCGACCGCTGGCCATGCTTTCTGGCCAGCTCGCTCAACCGCAAAGCCCATTTTATTGGCCACGCAATTCATCCACAGGGCCCGCCATTTGGAGACCAAAGTCATGGCCATATGCCAGAAGCTCGTCACGCCTTAGATTTTTAGTCCAAGCGCGTGCCACCATTTTGTGTATGTGTCCAAAGAGGCAATATAAATTTAAATTGAAAGCAAATTTTTATATTCAAAATATCAAAAGTCCCTGCTCGGACGCCAAATGTAACGATCTCCGGTGTTGTCCGGAACAACGGCTAGGATAGCTCAGCTATGCCCAGGGTAAATGTCACAACAAAATTTATATTTGCTGAGACTTTCGATATTTTCAACAAAACACAATTTGCTTTAAGTTTTAAAAATATATTATCCGCCTTTTTGCGGTCTATTATCACAGTACACTTAAGTCAAGCCCACACGCTCTCTATTTTACACAAAATAATTTTTTTAGCAAAACTATATTTTGGGAAAAAAAACAGAGTTAAACCTAAATGTAGCAATTTTCCAATTAAACAGATTTAATAATTTAGTAGGTTTACTGCCCTTTTTCGGCGATACGCTCACCCAGATGTTAATCGTGGTGATGACACTACATGGCGTGGCTCGTTCACGAAACGTATAAACTCCGACGCGGTCGCATCCGGTGCGCTACTAATTAAATAAATCCTTAAATCCGTCCTTTTGCGACAATTCTATATTTTGTTACTCGAAACACCTCTAAATTTGCGGCACTGATCTAAATACCTTTTGTGTTTTCAGGTCCACCACGCGGACTCTTCCGTCTTGACCCGGAATTGCTGCGGTAACTCGAGCGAGGAGCCATTGTTGAGGTGGGGCATTGTCCTCGTGCACCAGTACCAATTGCCCAACCTTGATATTTGTCTGTGGGCAAGTCCATTTTGTTCGTTGCTGTAGAGTGTGAACGTAATCACGGCGCCATAAGTTCCAAAACTGCTGCTTGAGAAATGTTACTCTTTGCCAACGGTCCAAGTAGTTCAACTGTTTTGTTGTGCCTGCAGTTGGTGCATAGAGTAACGCATCAGGTGCTGCCACAAGTGGAGATCCAATCAATAAATGAGCTGGAGTTAGTGCAGTACCGTCATTTGGGTCATCCGATGCTGGTGCCAAGGGCCTCGAATTGAGCGTAGCTTCGACTTCAGTAAGAACAGTGAGCAGTTCTTCGTATGTTAAATTGGCTTCAGCAACGTTCTTAAGCAGTAGCGTTTTGGTAGACTTAACGGCCGCTTCCCACAAGCCACCGAAATGAGGCGCGCGTGGGGGATTGAAGCAGAATTCAAACCCTTTTCTAGCGCTGTAGGAACTTATGGTGTGAATTGCTTCTGCGCTGAGAAATTTTTCTTTAAAGTCGGCCAGTTTTGCTGATGCACCCATGAAATTTGTAGCGTTGTCGCAGTATAAACGCTGCGGTAGTCCACGACGTGCAACAAACCTTTTGAGACATGAAAGAAAAGCGTTAGTTGTGAGTTCTGAGACTAATTCAATATGAATCGCCTTTGATGCAAAGCAAACAAAAATTGACGCGTAAGTTTTATATGGTGCACGACTTCGAATCTTATACGTAGTCATAAAGGGACCACAGAAATCAACTCCTGTTATCAAAAATGGGCGTTCTCCGTTGAGACGGTCAAATGGCAAGTTGCCCATAATCTGGTTCATGAGACGCGGCTTGTAGTGGAAGCAGTGTGTACATGAGCGTACAACCTTTCGGATAAGGTCTCTGGCATTTATTACCCAGAGCCTTTCACGCAGTAGCGAAAGCATAATTTTTTGACCAGCATGTAGATTGCTTCTGTGCAAAAACTCTACATACAGTCGAGTGAAACGATTATCTCGTGGTAGAAGTGCTTGGTATTTGGCATCGTAAGACAGACGCGCATTGGCCAATCTACCACCTACTCTCATCACAGTAATTGTTTTGTTGTCAATTTGCAATTCTTGCAAAAAGGGTGCGAGGCTTTGCATGCTCGACTTTAAACTCCTTTGTTTGCGTATTAACGAGATTTCTTCGTCGTATGCTGATTGTTGTATGTGTGCTACTATTCGCCAAAATGTCGCTGTTAGCTCAGTTGCTGGTATGTGTACGATTGCATCTGCAGTCAGTTTCCGATTTGGTGATATTCCGTTGAGGCTGCGATAAACGTATGATACAATACGTAGTATTTTTATATAAGACGATGATCGTTGTATAATGTCGTCAACGATTGATGTAAACGATGGTGCCTTGCAACATATTGCAACTGCTCTAGCACGAACTTCGATGAGCGGTTGTTCAAGTTCTTTAAGTTGAGGCCATTCGTCTGATGGGTGTTGTAAAAACTCAGGTCCTTGAAACCACATGATTGCTTGAAGATCCTTTGCAGTACATCCTCGTGATAGAATGTCTGCTGCGTTTTTTGCAGATGGGACGTGGCGCCAGTCTACATCCGTTATGTTTTCTTGAAGCTCCGATACTCGATTTGCGACGAAGCAATTAAGCTGCGATGAGTGCATTTTAATCCACTGTAGAACTATTTTGGAATCTGTCCAGAAATAGGTTTTGTTAGTATATGGTTCGAGTTTATGTTTAATTTTTCTAAATGTTCTGTCTAATAGCAAGGCGGCACATAGCTCTAATCTGGGAAGTGACTGAGCCTTGAGTGGAGCTACTCTAGATTTGGCTATTAACAGATTGACACATGTAGAATTGTTGCTATGGGTGCGAATGTAAATGCAACATCCGTATGCGCGTTCGGATGCGTCCGCAAACCCATGTACTTCGCTTTTACGTTCAAGCGTTGTACAAACGTAACGTGGAATTTTGATTTTCGACACGTTAAGCAGATCAGTCTTAAGCTCGATCCACTTTTGTAATAACTCATTGGGTAGAGGCTCGTCCCAACTGAGTTTCTTGAGCACGAGGTCTTGTATAAAGATTTTGTAGCGGACTATGAATGGATTTATTAGTCCCAGGGAGTCGAAAAGTTTTGCTACGGTTGATAGTACCGATCGCCTTGTTTCTCTTTCAGTTTTGCGTAAGTCATAGTTGAACACAAATGTATCTATTGACGGTTGCCATGCTAGTCCTAGCGTTTTTATTGTATCCTGTTCATCCAGCTGAATAGGGATTTCATCTGCTGGTGATGCTACGATGTATGACGAGTTACTATTAAATTTAGTCATTGTCAGGCTTGCCTTTTCAAGTAGTTTGATCAGCTGATCCTTTTTATGCTGCAACTCTTCTATATTGTCCGCACCTGTTAGCAAATCATCGACATACAAATCTGTTCGCAGTACCGAAGCGCCAGTTGGCAGTTCTGACTCAAATAAATCTGCTAAGTAGAATAAGCTACGTATTGCAAGAAATTGCGCAGCTGATGTGCCGTATGTAACCGTGTTTAATTGATAAGTTTGCAGTATGTCGTTTGTATTATCTCTCCAAAGTATCAATTGAAACTGTCGGTCTCGCTCATCAATCTCAAATTGCCTGTACATTTTTGTGATGTCACCAGATAGTGCGAATCGATGTAGACGAAATGTAAGTAATGTTGTGATTAAATCCTGCTGGATTGTTGGACCTGACATTAGCAATTAATTTAATGAGATGCCTGAAGTTGTCTTGGCGGATGCGTCAAATACTACGCGAAGTTTTGTAGTAAGACTTTGAGGCCGTAGTACGCAATGATGCGGAATAAAGAAATGTGGCTGGCACAGATCTACGTTGTGTATGGGTGACATATGACCTTGTGTTACATATTCGTTCATGAACTGTGTATAAGATTTTTTAAGACTGCGTCGTTATTTAGCTTGCGCTCTAATAGAGTAAATCGTTTTAGCGCCATGTCGTATGAATTTCCTAACCCTTGAGGTGACTCCTTAAACGGTAGGCGAACCTTCATGCGGCCTTCTTGAGAGAGCGACACATTTTTAACGAAGTGGTCCTCACACTTTTGTTCATCATCAGTAAACTTGGAAGGCGAAGTTGTGTACTCTTCAACTTCCCAAAAGCGGTGAATTAGCTGGTCAATAGATGACTCTTCCTTTACTATGTTGCATCGGTAACTAGCATTGTTTGATTTGTTGCTTATGTTTCCGCCAACTATCCAGCCATACGCTGTGTCGATAAGGCTTGGCATATTGGGAGCAACGGAATACTTGCCACCACGAATAGCCTCAAAAAACCCTTCAGTGCTAATTAGAATGTCGATTTTATTAGGCATATAAAATTGAGGGTCGGCTAGAACTATGCCGTCAGGAAGTTTCCAATCTGAGATGTCGATTGTCTCATGTGGTTGTTTGGCACAAATCGTTTTGATTACAGCAAAGTTAGATGACCATTCAAAGTCGGTCACTTTAGACTTTAGGGTAGCAAATACGTTAAAGTTGATTTGTTGTTGAATATCAGAAACGCCACTAATAGATTGTGAAACGCGAGTTTTATCTAACTGCAGTCGCTTAGCAGTTTCTTCGGTAATTAAGTTAACCTCTGAGCAAGAGTCTAACAATGCGCGAACCAAGTGATATTCGCCGCATTTGTCTTTAATTTTAACTAGAGCGGTGGGAATTATCCCTCTCTTAACGGTGCGCGATAAGAGTGTAACTTGTGGTTGAGTTTGTTGTACCACTGGTGGACTATTCATGGAACCACCATGTTGATCAGTGTTTGTTAGAAGCGCTCCTCTTGCAGTTTGATTGAAACTGTGCAAGAGCGAGTGATGTGCTGAACGGCAAACCCTGCATCGAGATTTGGATTGGCAATCCTTAAAAGCGTGATCGTTGCGTAGGCAATTGTAACAAAGGCCTGCTTTTTTAACATGTTCTTTTCGTTGGTTCAACTGTAGATTTGCGAAGGAAGAACATTTAAAAATGTAGTGGTTAGATGACTTGCAGTATGTACAAGTTAAGCTTGTTGTAAGAAACGATTTGGAATTTGAGACTTGATGTGACTTGCGCTTGTCACAAGATGTGATTTGAGAAATACTCCTAGAACGACCTTCTAAAAACTGACAACGGTTGGTCAGAATTTTCGAACACTCATCCCAAGTAATGAATGTTTCAAAAACTTGTTTTTCATCATAGTGCAGTCTAGTTTCTGCATCTACTTTGCTGAGCAATATGTGAATTATTATTGCGTTCATTATTTGGTCTGCAGTTCCTAAGGATAGTAGCGAACCTCGTATAGCTGAAGTAGAATCGATCAATTTCTGCAACGACATAGCATCTGGTTTGCTCATGGCTGGCAAATTAAATAGGCTTGATATGTAATCAAGAAATATTAAAACGTCATTATCATAGCGATCCTTTAATCGTTTTAAAACCTCCTTGTAGTTCCCTTCAGTTACTTGGTATGCCTGTACTACCTCAAGTGCAGGCCCTGATAAGCAATTAAGTAGATAATTGAACTTATCAATTTGAGAAATTAGTTGATCGTTGTCCACTAAGTTGGTAAACGCACTCATAAAGCGCTTGTAATTGGCGTAGGTGCCATCAAATTGCGGTAGTTTGAGATTAGGTAAACGTGTGTGATGTACAGATGCTGAACTTAAAGTTGTATTTAAAAAACTTGACTCGTTGGTGCTGCTACGACGCTTCTTGTTAATCGACGACATTAATAAGGCCTTTGTAGAAATATAACACTCCTCGATCTCTGCCCTACCATTGTCAGCATAGTTTAATTCCTCTATTTGTGTCTGAATTTGACAAGCTTGACGAAAATAAGAATCCAAAATTTGAATATTGCATTCGAGTACAGCAACATCTGCACTTTCGGTATCAACTTTTATTCTTGCATTCAAGTTGTTTATATTTTTTAGTACGATTGTTCGTTGCAAACGCAGCTTCACTAATTTCGGTTCATTAGGTTCCACTGTACTAGCTTTGTCAGTTTGACTCATGATGGACCGTGTATATGTATTTAAGAAAAGGCAAAAAGCAAACGATGAAATATAAACCAACAATAATATGCAGCAGCAGAATCCCTTTGTACGTGGCTGTACTTAGGCAACGTTATGAAAAGAGCACGAAAAGCGATGGCAAGTATGCACACAACAACAACGTTGTAACTGTAATCAGCAACGACACCAACGTATGAAGAGAGCAATAAAGACAACTGTAAAATTCCAAATTCCTAACTGTAAAATACAACAGTAAGCGAACAACAACAGCGCTTGCCTTGCACTGTTATGTGTATGTGTACATAAGCATGTATAAATGTAACTGTTTTTTCACCGTTGACTGCTCGATCAGTGCAAATACATAACCCAAATTGGCACGCTTGGCCGTTGCATGTATATATATATGTTAAATTTCGTATGTACGAATGTAAGTTGGACAGTGCCTTTAATTTTCACATATACTATATGTATGAATGTATATAAGTTTCAGTTTGGTTATGTACTCACTGCGCAGCCCTTGCGTTTATGTACGTATTTGTTTGTATAGTTACTGTGTGTGTGAGAGTGTGGTTTGGCACTGGCGTTTTCCCGTGTGAAACCCAGTCCAATGTAATCTCCAAAAGCTCTGTAGCTCCTGGCCACGTGTGACTCCAACGGCGTTTGCGTTGTCCAACGACGGCTTCACTGACCAAGTGTAAGTCCAGCGGCGCCTTGGCAAAGTAGTCAAAAACAGCAACACAGCAACAACAACGAAGCAAGCAGCTTCTTTTTTTTTTTTTTTTGTTCACTATATTTAAATCAAAATGTAATGGCCGAAATCATAAGTGTTCATAGGAACCAACTTATCTTGTAAAATTGGTCCTGTCGCGGTCGCCAAAATGTTCCAGACCTAGCTCTGGAGGTCGATTTCCCAAAACGTTTGATTTTTAGTGTGTTTGTAATTTAGTAAAACGTGGTTGTGCAGTTTTTTATATATGTTCTTTTTAATACGTGTTGTTTCTTTGACTGTTCCTTTGAGAGTGTTTTATGTTAAGTTTACATTTTCCCTTACACCTAAATTACATGTTTAACATTAACATTAACATTTTAGTGCTGGGAAAGGCTTACATATATTGTGTTTAATATCACTTAGCTTTTAATAGACAATAGCGTAGATCAATATTACATTGGTGTTCTGTTACAATTTAATGTTGCTGTTATTAGTTTACAATTTTATGTTTTTGTTATTTGTTTATTGTTGCTGCCTTTCTCCTCAAACATCCTCCCGCCGTTGAAAGGATTAACTTTCAATTACAATCGAAAGGCAGAGGAGCTATCTTGTGGATTGGCCTGCGCAGTGTGGCCTTTTGTGTTTTCAGGTCCACCACGCGGACTCTTCCGTCTTGACCTGGAATTGCTGCGGTAACTCGAGCGAGGAGCCATTGTTGAGGTGGGGCGTTGTCCTCGTGCACCAGTACCAATTGCCCAACCTTAATATTTGGCTGTGGGCAAGTCCATTTTGTTCGTTGCTGTAGAGTGTGAACGTAGTCACGGCGCCATAAGTTCCAAAACTGCTGCTTGAGAAATGTTACTCTTTGCCAACGGTCCAAGTAGTTCAACTGTTTTGTTGTGCCTGCAGTTGGTGCATAGAGTAACGCATCAGGTGCTGCCACAAGTGGAGATCCAATCAATAAATGAGCTGGAGTTAGTGCAGTACCGTCATTTGGGTCATCCGATGCTGGTGCCAAGGGCCTCGAATTGAGCGTAGCTTCGACTTCAGTAAGAACAGTGAGCAGTTCTTCGTATGTTAAATTGGCTTCAGCAACGTTCTTAAGCAGTAGCGTTTTGGTAGACTTAACGGCCGCTTCCCACAAGCCACCGAAATGAGGCGCGCGTGGGGGAATGAAGCAGAATTCAAACCCTTTTCTAGCGCTGTAGGAACTTATGGTGTGAATTGCTTCTGCGCTGAGAAATTTTTCTTTAAAGTCGGCCAGTTTTGCTGATGCACCCATGAAATTTGTAGCGTTGTCGCAGTATAAACGCTGCGGTAGTCCACGACGTGCAACAAACCTTTTGAGACATGAAAGAAAAGCGTTAGTTGTGAGTTCTGAGACTAATTCAATATGAATCGCCTTTGATGCAAAGCAAACAAAAATTGACGCGTAAGTTTTATATGGGGCACGACTTCGAATCTTATACGTAGTCATAAAGGGACCACAGAAATCAACTCCTGTTATCAAAAATGGGCGCTCTCCGTTGAGACGGTCAAATGGCAAGTTGCCCATAATCTGGTTCATGAGACGCGGCTTGTAGTGGAAGCAGTGTGTACATGAGCGTACAACCTTTCGGATAAGGTCTCTGGCGTTTATTACCCAGAGCCTTTCACGCAGTAGCGAAAGCATAATTTTTTGACCAGCATGTAGATTGCTTCTGTGCAAAAACTCTACATACAGTCGAGTGAAACGATTATCTCGTGGTAGAAGTGCTTGGTATTTGGCATCGTAAGATAGACGCGCATTGGCCAATCTACCACCTACTCTCATCACAGTAATTGTTTTGTTGTCAATTTGCAATTCTTGCAAAAAGGGTGCGAGGCTTTGCATGCTCGACTTTAAACTCCTTTGTTTGCGTATTAACGAGATTTCTTCGTCGTATGCTGATTGTTGTATGTGTGATACTATTCGCCAAAATGTCGCTGTTAGCTCAGTTGCTGGTATGTGTAAGATTGCATCTGCAGTCAGTTTCCGATTTGGTGATATTCCGTTGAGGATGCGATAAACGTATGATACAATGCGTAGTATTTTTATATAAGACGATGATCGTTGTATAATGTCGTCAACGATTGATGTAAACGATGGTGCCTTGCAACATATTGCAACTGCTCTAGCACGAACTTCGATGAGCGGTTGTTCAAGTTCTTTAAGTTGAGGCCATTCGTCTGATGGGTGTTGTAAAAACTCAGGTCCTTGAAACCACATGCTTGCTTGAAGATGCTTTGCAGTACATCCTCGTGATAGAATGTCTGCTGCGTTTTTTGCAGATGGGACGTGGCGCCAGTCTACATCCGTTATGTTTTCTTGAAGCTCCGATACTCGATTTGCGACGAAGCAATTAAGCTGCGATGAGTGCATTTTAATCCACTGTAGAACTATTTTGGAATCTGTCCAGAAATAGGTTTTGTTAGTATATGGTTCGAGTTTATGTTTAATTTTTCTAAATGTTCTGTCTAATAGCAAGGCGGCACATAGCTCTAATCTGGGAAGTGACTGAGCCTTGAGTGGAGCTACTCTAGATTTGGCTATTAACAGATTGACACATGTAGAATTGTTGCTATGGGTGCGAATGTAAATGCAACATCCGTATGCGCGTTCGGATGCGTCCGCAAACCCATGTACTTCGCTTTTACGTTCAAGCGTTGTACAAACGTAACGTGGAATTTTGATTTTCGACACGTTAAGCAGATCAGTCTTAAGCTCGATCCACTTTTGTAATAACTCATTGGGTAGAGGCTCGTCCCAACTGAGTTTCTTGAGCACGAGGTCTTGTATAAAGATTTTGTAGCGGACTATGATTGGATTTATTAGTCCCAGGGAGTCGAAAAGTTTTGCTACGGTTGATAGTACCGATCGCCTTGTTTCTCTTTCAGTTTTGTGTAAGTCATAGTTGAACACAAATGTATCTTTTGACGGTTGCCATGCTAGTCCTAGCGTTTTTATAGTATCTTGTTCATCCAGCTGAATAGGGATTTCATCTGCTGGTGATGCTACGATGTATGACGAGTTACTATTAAATTTAGTCATTGTCAGGCTTGCCTTTTCAAGTAGTTCGATCAGCTGATCCTTTTTATGCTGCAACTCTTCTATATTGTCCGCACCTGTTAGCAAATCATCGACATACAAATCTGTTCGCAGTACCGAAGCGCCAGTTGGCAGTTCTGACTCAAATAAATCTGCTAAGTAAAATAAGCTACGTATTGCAAGAAATGGCGCAGCTGATGTGCCGTATGTAACCGTGTTTAATTGATAAGTTTGCAGTATGTCGTTTGTATTATCTCTCCAAAGTATCAATTGAAACTGTCGGTCTCGCTCATCAATCTCAAACTGCCTGTACATTTTTGTGATGTCACCAGATAGTGCGAATCGATGTAGACGAAATGTAAGTAGTGTTGTGATTAAATCCTGCTGGATTGTTGGACCTGACATTAGCAATTCATTTAATGAGATGCCTGAAGTTGTCTTGGCGGATGCGTCAAATACTACGCGAAGTTTTGTAGTAAGACTTTGAGGCCGTAGTACGCAATGATGCGGAATAAAGAAATGTGGCTGGCACAGATCTACGTTGTGTATGGGTGACATATGACCTTGTGTTACATATTCGTTCATGAACTGTGTATAAGATTTTTTTAAGACTGCGTCGTTATTTAGCTTGCGCTCTAATAGAGTAAATCGTTTTAGCGCCATGTCGTATGACTTTCCTAACCCTTGAGGTGACTCCTTAAACGGTAGGCGAACCTTCATGCGGCCTTCTTGAGAGAGCGACACATTTTTAACGAAGTGGTCCTCACACTTTTGTTCATCATCAGTAAACTTGGAAGGCGAAGTTGTGTACTCTTCAACTTCCCAAAAGCGGTGAATTAGCTGGTCAATAGATGACTCTTCCTTTACTATGTTGCATCGGTAACTAGCATTGTTTGATTTGTTGCTTATGTTTCCGCCAACTATCCAGCCATACGCTGTGTCGATAAGGCTTGGCATATTGGGAGCAACGGAATACTTGCCACCACGAATAGCCTCAAAAAACCCTTCAGTGCTAATTAGAATGTCGATTTTATTAGGCATATAAAATTGAGGGTCGGCTAGAACTATGCCGTCAGGAAGTTTCCAATCTGAGATGTCGATTGTCTCATGTGGTTGTTTGGCACAAATCGTTTTGATTACAGCAAAATTAGATGACCATTCAAAGTCGGTCACTTTAGACTTTAGGGTAGCAAATACGTTAAAGTTGATTTGTTGTTGAATATCAGAAACGCCACTAATAGATTGTGAAACGCGAGTTTTATCTAACTGCAGTCGCTTAGCAGTTTCTTCGGTAATTAAGTTAACCTCCGAGCAAGAGTCTAACAATGCGCGAACCAAGTGATATTCGCCGCATTTGTCTTTAATTTTAACTAGAGCGGTGGGAATTATCCCTCTCTTAACGGTGCGCGATAAGAGTGTAACTTGTGGTTGAGTTTGTTGTACCACTGGTGGACTATTCATGGAACCACCATGTTGATCAGTGTTTGTTAGAAGCGCTCCTCTTGCAGTTTGATTGAAACTGTGCAAGAGCGAGTGATGTGCTGAACGGCAAACCCTGCATCGAGATTTGGATTGGCAATCCTTAAAAGCGTGATCGTTGCGTAGGCAATTGTAACAAAGGCCTGCTTTTTTAACATGTTCTTTTCGTTGGTTCAACTGTAGATTTGCGAAGGAAGAACATTTAAAAATGTAGTGGTTAGATGACTTGCAGTATGTGCAAGTTAAGCTTGTTGTAAGAAACGATTTGGAATTTGAGACTTGATGTGACTTGCGTTTGTCATAAGATGTGATTTGAGAAATACTCCTAGAACGACCTTCTAAAAACTGACAACGGTTTGTCAGAATTTTCGAACACTCATCCCAAGTAATGAATGTTTCAAAAACTTGTTTTTCATCATAGTGCAGTCTAGTTTCTGCATCTACTTTGCTGAGCAATATGTAAATTATTATTGCGTTCATTATTTGGTCTGCAGTTCCTAAGGATAGTAGCGAACCTCGTATAGCTGAAGTAGAATCGATTAATTTCTGCAACGACATAGCATCTGGTTTGCTCATGGCTGGCAAATTAAACAGGCTTGATATGTAATCAAGAAATATTAAAACGTCGTTATCATAACGATCCTTTAATCGTTTTAAAACCTCCTTGTAGTTCCCTTCAGTTACTTGGTATGCCTGTACTACCTCAAGTGCAGGCCCTGATAAGCAATTAAGTAGATAATTGAACTTATCAATTTGAGAAATTAGTTGATCGTTGTCCACTAAGTTGGTAAACGCACTCATAAAGCGATTGTAATTGGCGTAGGTGCCATCAAATTGCGGTAGTTTGAGATTAGGTAAACGTGTGTGATGTACAGATGCTGAACTTAAAGTTGTATTTAAAAAACTTGACTCGTTGGTGCTGCTACGACGCTTCTTGTTAATCGACGACATTAATAAGGCCTTTGTAGAAATATAACACTCCTCGATCTCTGCCCTACCATTGTCAGCATAGTTTAATTCCTCTATTTGTGTCTGAATTTGACAAGCTTGACGAAAATAAGAATCCAAAATTTGAATATTGCATTCGAGTACAGCAACATCTGCACTTTCGGTATCAACTTTTATTCTTGCATTTAAGTTGTTTATATTTTTTAGTACGATTGTTCGTTGCAAACGTAGCTTCACTAATTTCGGTTCATTAGGTTCCACTGTACTAGCTTTGTCAGTTTGACTCATGATGGACCGTGTATATGTATTTAAGAAAAGGCAAAAAGCAAACGATGAAATATAAACCAACAATAATATGCAGCAGCAGAATCCCTTTGTACGTGGCTGTACTTAGGCAACGTTATAAAAGAGCACGAAAAGCGATGGCAAGTATGCACACAACAACAACGTTCTAACTGTAGTCAGCAACGACACCAACGTATGAAGAGAGCAATAAAGACAACTGTAAAATTCCAAATTCCTAACTGTAAAATACAACAGTAAGCGAACAACAACAGCGCTTGCCTTGCACTGTTATGTGTATGTGTACATAAGCATGTATAAATGTAACTGTTTTTTCACCGTTGACTGCTCGATCAGTGCAAATACATAACCCAAATTGGCGCGCTTGGCCGTTGCATGTATATATATATGTTAAATTTCGTATGTACGAATGTAAGTTGGACAGTGCCTTTAATTTTCACATATACTATATGTATGAATGTATATAAGTTTCAGTTTGGTTATGTACTCACTGCGCAGCCCTTGCGTTTATGTACGTATGTGTTTGTATAGTTACTGTGTGTGTGAGAGTGTGGTTTGGCACTGGCGTTTTCCCGTGTGAAACCCAGTCCAATGTAATCTCCAAAAGCTCTGTAGCTCCTGGCCACGTGTGACTCCAACGGCGTTTGCGTTGTCCAACGACGGCTTCACTGACCAAGTGTAAGTCCAGCGGCGCCTTGGCAAAGTAGTCAAAAACAGCAACACAGCAACAACAACGAAGCAAGCAGCTTCTTTTTTTTTTTTTGTTCACTATATTTAAATCAAAATGTAATGGCCGAAATCATAAGTGTTCATAGGAACCAACTTATCTTGTAAAATTGGTCCTGTCGTGGTCGCCAAAATGTTCCAGACCTAGCTCTGGAGGTCGATTTCCCAAAACGTTTGATTTTTAGTGTGTTTGTAATTTAGTAAAACGTGGTTGTGCAGTTTTTTATATATGTTCTTTTTAATACGTGTTGTTTCTTTGACTGTTCCTTTGAGAGTGTTTTATGTTAAGTTTACATTTTCTCTTACACCTAAATTACATGTTTAACATTAACATTAACATTTTAGTGCTGGGAAAGGCTTACATATATTGTGTTTAATATCACTTAGCTTTTAATAGACAATAGCGTAGATCAATATTACATTGGTGTTCTGTTACAATTTAATGTTGCTGTTATTAGTTTACAATTTTATGTTTTTGTTATTTGTTTATTGTTGCTGCCTTTCTCCTCAAACATCCTCCCGCCGTTGAAAGGACCAACTTTCAATTACAATCGAAAGGCAGAGGAGCTATCTTGTGGATTGGCCTGCGCAGTGTGGCCTTTTGTGTTTTCAGGTCCACCACGCGGACTCTTCCGTCTTGACCCGGAATTGCTGCGGTAACTCGAGCGAGGAGCCATTGTTGAGGTGGGGCATTGTCCTCGTGCACCAGTACCAATTGCCCAACCTTGATATTTGTCTGTGGGCAAGTCCATTTTGTTCGTTGCTGTAGAGTGTGAACGTAGTCACGGCGCCATAAGTTCCAAAACTGCTGCTTGAGAAATGTTACTCTTTGCCAACGGTCCAAGTAGTTCAACTGTTTTGTTGTGCCTGCAGTTGGTGCATAGAGTAACGCATCAGGTGCTGCCACAAGTGGAGATCCAATCAATAAATGAGCTGGAGTTAGTGCAGTACCGTCATTTGGGTCATCCGATGCTGGTGCCAAGGGCCTCGAATTGAGCGTAGCTTCGACTTCAGTAAGAACAGTGAGCAGTTCTTCGTATGTTAAATTGGCTTCAGCAACGTTCTTAAGCAGTAGCGTTTTGGTAGACTTAACGGCCGCTTCCCACAAGCCACCGAAATGAGGCGCGCGTGGGGGAATGAAGCAGAATTCAAACCCTTTTCTAGCGCTGTAGGAACTTATGGTGTGAATTGCTTCTGCGCTGAGAAATTTTTCTTTAAAGTCGGCCAGTTTTGCTGATGCACCCATGAAATTTGTAGCGTTGTCGCAGTATAAACGCTGCGGTAGTCCACGACGTGCAACAAACCTTTTGAGACATGAAAGAAAAGCGTTAGTTGTGAGTTCTGAGACTAATTCAATATGAATCGCCTTTGATGCAAAGCAAACAAAAATTGACGCGTAAGTTTTATATGGTGCACGACTTCGAATCTTATACGTAGTCATAAAGGGACCACAGAAATCAACTCCTGTTATCAAATATGGGCGTTCTCCGTTGAGACGGTCAAATGGCAAATGATGTACATGAGCGTACAACCTTTCGGATAAGGTCTCTGGCATTTATTACCCAGAGCCTTTCACGCAGTAGCGAAAGCATAATTTTTTGACCAGCATGTAGATTGCTTCTGTGCAAAAACTCTACATACAGTCGAGTGAAACGATTATCTCGTGGTAGAAGTGCTTGGTATTTGGCATCGTAAGACAGACGCGCATTGGCCAATCTACCACCTACTCTCATCACAGTAATTGTTTTGTTGTCAATTTGCAATTCTTGCAAAAAGGGTGCGAGGCTTTGCATGCTCGACTTTAAACTCCTTTGTTTGCGTATTAACGAGATTTCTTCGTCGTATGCTGATTGTTGTATGTGTGCTACTATTCGCCAAAATGTCGCTGTTAGCTCAGTTGCTGGTATGTGTACGATTGCATCTGCAGTCAGTTTCCGATTTGGTGATATTCCGTTGAGGCTGCGATAAACGTATGATACAATGCGTAGTATTTTTATATAAGACGATGATCGTTGTATAATGTCGTCAACGATTGATGTAAACGATGGTGCCTTGCAACATATTGCAACTGCTCTAGCACGAACTTCGATGAGCGGTTGTTCAAGTTCTTTAAGTTGAGGCCATTCGTCTGATGGGTGTTGTAAAAACTCAGGTCCTTGAAACCACATGATTGCTTGAAGATCCTTTGCAGTACATCCTCGTGATAGAATGTCTGCTGCGTTTTTTGCAGATGGGACGTGGCGCCAGTCTACATCCGTTATGTTTTCTTGAAGCTCCGATACTCGATTTGCGACGAAGCAATTAAGCTGTGATGAGTGCATTTTAATCCACTGTAGAACTATTTTGGAATCTGTCCAGAAATAGGTTTTGTTAGTATATGGTTCGAGTTTATGTTTAATTTTTCTAAATGTTCTGTCTAATAGCAAGGCGGCACATAGCTCTAATCTGGGAAGTGACTGAGCCTTGAGTGGAGCTACTCTAGATTTGGCTATTAACAGATTGACACATGTAGAATTGTTGCTATGGGTGCGAATGTAAATGCAACATCCGTATGCGCGTTCGGATGCGTCCGCAAACCCATGTACTTCGCTTTTACGTTCAAGCGTTGTACAAACGTAACGTGGAATTTTGATTTTCGACACGTTAAGCAGATCAGTCTTAAGCTCGATCCACTTTTGTAATAACTCATTGGGTAGAGGCTCGTCCCAACTGAGTTTCTTGAGCACGAGGTCTTGTTTAAAGATTTTGTAGCGGACTATGATTGGATTTATTAGTCCCAGGGAGTCGAAAAGTTTTGCTACGGTTGATAGTACCGATCGCCTTGTTTCTCTTTCAGTTTTGCGTAAGTCATAGTTGAACACAAATGTATCTATTGACGGTTGCCATGCTAGTCCTAGCGTTTTTATTGTATCCTGTTCATCCAGCTGAATAGGGATTTCATCTGCTGGTGATGCTACGATGTATGACGAGTTACTATTAAATTTAGTCATTGTCAGGCTTGCCTTTTCAAGTAGTTTGATCAGCTGATCCTTTTTATGCTGCAACTCTTCTATATTGTCCGCACCTGTTAGCAAATCATCGACATACAAATCTGTTCGCAGTACCGAAGCGCCAGTTGGCAGTTCTGACTCAAATAAATCTGCTAAGTAGAATAAGCTACGTATTGCAAGAAATTGCGCAGCTGATGTGCCGTATGTAACCGTGTTTAATTGATAAGTTTGCAGTATGTCGTTTGTATTATCTCTCCAAAGTATCAATTGAAACTGTCGGTCTCGCTCATCAATCTCAAATTGCCTGTACATTTTTGTGATGTCACCAGATAGTGCGAATCGATGTAGACGAAATGTAAGTAATGTTGTGATTAAATCCTGCTGGATTGTTGGACCTGACATTAGCAATTCATTTAATGAGATGCCTGAAGATGTCTTGGCGGATGCGTCAAATACTACGCGAAGTTTTGTAGTAAGACTTTGAGGCCGTAGTACGCAATGATGCGGAATAAAGAAATGTGGCTGGCACAGATCTACGTTGTGTATGGGTGACATATGACCTTGTGTTACATATTCGTCCATGAACTGTGTATAAGATTTTTTTAAGACTGCGTCGTTATTTAGCTTGCGCTCTAATAGAGTAAATCGTTTTAGCGCCATGTCGTATGACTTTCCTAACCCTTGAGGTGACTCCTTAAACGGTAGGCGAACCTTCATGCGGCCTTCTTGAGAGAGCGACACATTTTTAACGAAGTGGTCCTCACACTTTTGTTCATCATCAGTAAACTTGGAAGGCGAAGTTGTGTACTCTTCAACTTCCCAAAAGCGGTGAATTAGCTGGTCAATAGATGACTCTTCCTTTACTATGTTGCATCGGTAACTAGCATTGTTTGATTTGTTGCTTATGTTTCCGCCAACTATCCAGCCATACGCTGTGTCGATAAGGCTTGGCATATTGGGAGCAACGGAATACTTGCCACCACGAATAGCCTCAAAAAACCCTTCAGTGCTAATTAGAATGTCGATTTTATTAGGCATATAAAATTGAGGGTCGGCTAGAACTATGCCGTCAGGAAGTTTCCAATCTGAGATGTCGATTGTCTCATGTGGTTGTTTGGCACAAATCGTTTTGATTACAGCAAAGTTAGATGACCATTCAAAGTCGGTCACTTTAGACTTTAGGGTAGCAAATACGTTAAAGTTGATTTGTTGTTGAATATCAGAAACGCCACTAATAGATTGTGAAACGCGAGTTTTATCTAACTGCAGTCGCTTAGCAGTTTCTTCGGTAATTAAGTTAACCTCTGAGCAAGAGTCTAACAATGCGCGAACCAAGTGATATTCGCCGCATTTGTCTTTAATTTTAACTAGAGCGGTGGGAATTATCCCTCTCTTAACGGTGCGCGATAAGAGTGTAACTTGTGGTTGAGTTTGTTGTACCACTGGTGGACTATTCATGGAACCACCATGTTGATCAGTGTTTGTTAGAAGCGCTCCTCTTGCAGTTTGATTGAAACTGTGCAAGAGCGAGTGATGTGCTGAACGGCAAACCCTGCATCGAGATTTGGATTGGCAATCCTTAAAAGCGTGATCGTTGCGTAGGCAATTGTAACAAAGGCCTGCTTTTTTAACATGTTCTTTTCGTTGGTTCAACTGTAGATTTGCGAAGGAAGAACATTTAAAAATGTAGTGGTTAGATGACTTGCAGTATGTGCAAGTTAAGCTTGTTGTAAGAAACGATTTGGAATTTGAGACTTGATGTGACTTGCGCTTGTCACAAGATGTGATTTGAGAAATACTCCTAGAACGACCTTCTAAAAACTGACAACGGTTGGTCAGAATTTTCGAACACTCATCCCAAGTAATGAATGTTTCAAAAACTTGTTTTTCATCATAGTGCAGTCTAGTTTCTGCATCTACTTTGCTGAGCAATATGTGAATTATTATTGCGTTCATTATTTGGTCTGCAGTTCCTAAGGATAGTAGCGAACCTCGTATAGCTGAAGTAGAATCGATCAATTTCTGCAACGACATAGCATCTGGTTTGCTCATGGCTGGCAAATTAAATAGGCTTGATATGTAATCAAGAAATATTAAAACGTCATTATCATAGCGATCCTTTAATCGTTTTAAAACCTCCTTGTAGTTCCCTTCAGTTACTTGGTATGCCTGTACTACCTCAAGTGCAGGCCCTGATAAGCAATTAAGTAGATAATTGAACTTATCAATTTGAGAAATTAGTTGATCGTTGTCCACTAAGTTGGTAAACGCACTCATAAAGCGCTTGTAATTGGCGTAGGTGCCATCAAATTGCGGTAGTTTGAGATTAGGTAAACGTGTGTGATGTACAGATGCTGAACTTAAAGTTGTATTTAAAAAACTTGACTCGTTGGTGCTGCTACGACGCTTCTTGTTAATCGACGACATTAATAAGGCCTTTGTAGAAATATAACACTCCTCGATCTCTGCCCTACCATTGTCAGCATAGTTTAATTCCTCTATTTGTGTCTGAATTTGACAAGCTTGACGAAAATAAGAATCCAAAATTTGAATATTGCATTCGAGTACAGCAACATCTGCACTTTCGGTATCAACTTTTATTCTTGCATTCAAGTTGTTTATATTTTTTAGTACGATTGTTCGTTGCAAACGCAGCTTCACTAATTTCGGTTCATTAGGTTCCACTGTACTAGCTTTGTCAGTTTGACTCATGATGGACCGTGTATATGTATTTAAGAAAAGGCAAAAAGCAAACGATGAAATATAAACCAACAATAATATGCAGCAGCAGAATCCCTTTGTACGTGGCTGTACTTAGGCAACGTTATAAAAAGAGCACGAAAAGCGATGGCAAGTATGCACACAACAACAACGTTGTAACTGTAATCAGCAACGACACCAACGTATGAAGAGAGCAATAAAGACAACTGTAAAATTCCAAATTCCTAACTGTAAAATACAACAGTAAGCGAACAACAACAGCGCTTGCCTTGCACTGTTATGTGTATGTGTACATAAGCATGTATAAATGTAACTGTTTTTTCACCGTTGACTGCTCGATCAGTGCAAATACATAACCCAAATTGGCGCGCTTGGCCGTTGCATGTATATATATATGTTAAATTTCGTATGTACGAATGTAAGTTGGACAGTGCCTTTAATTTTCACATATACTATATGTATGAATGTATATAAGTTTCAGTTTGGTTATGTACTCACTGCGCAGCCCTTGCGTTTATGTACGTATGTGTTTGTATAGTTACTGTGTGTGTGAGAGTGTGGTTTGGCACTGGCGTTTTCCCGTGTGAAATCCAGTCCAATGTAATCTCCAAAAGCTCTGTAGCTCCTGGCCACGTGTGACTCCAACGGCGTTTGCGTTGTCCAACGACGGCTTCACTGACCAAGTGTAAGTCCAGCGGCGCCTTGGCAAAGTAGTCAAAAACAGCAACACAGCAACAACAACGAAGCAAGCAGCTTCTTTTTTTTTTTTGTTCACTATATTTAAATCAAAATGTAATGGCCGAAATCATAAGTGTTCATAGGAACCAACTTATCTTGTAAAATTGGTCCTGTCGCGGTCGCCAAAATGTTCCAGACCTAGCTCTGGAGGTCGATTTCCCAAAACGTTTGATTTTTAGTGTGTTTGTAATTTAGTAAAACGTGGTTGTGCAGTTTTTTATATATGTTCTTTTTAATACGTGTTGTTTCTTTGACTGTTCCTTTGAGAGTGTTTTATGTTAAGTTTACATTTTCTCTTACACCTAAATTACATGTTTAACATTAACATTAACATTTTAGTGCTGGGAAAGGCTTACATATATTGTGTTTAATATCACTTAGCTTTTAATAGACAATAGCGTAGATCAATATTACATTGGTGTTCTGTTACAATTTAATGTTGCTGTTATTAGTTTACAATTTTATGTTTTTGTTATTTGTTTATTGTTGCTGCCTTTCTCCTCAAACACAAGGGTTTCTCAATATTTTAACTAAACCGTGTAATTTTGTAGTATGTTAATATGTAATACAAATCCCACCATAAAAAACATCAAAAACACAAAAAAACATCAAAAATGTAAATTTTGGTGTTTAGTGTCCTTCTCGCATTAAGCAAAATGCTCTGCAACAAAAAGATATGATATATAATCCAAAGTATCTCTGAAAGTTAATTTGGAGTTTCGTATTTATGAATTGTCACTACATCTATCTTAGCAAATCAGTTTTCACCAATATAGTTAATATCCATTAGGGCAATCTCTAGATTTTCTTATGAAGCTTGTGTTGGTTATACACAAAGTGCGGTGCGCCGCCTGGAAAGATTTATGTAGGTGCACGAAATTATACTCAAGACCCCGTCGTTTGATACAAAACTTCGTACAGAACCAATTTCAATCAATAGAATATCAATGTATTGGAAAAACTTGGGAAATTTGTATACCCTGTACCGTATGGTACAAAGGGTATATTGTGTTTGTGCAAGCCGAAAATGTATGTAACGTACAGAAGGAGACGTCGGAGACCCCCCAAAGTTACCTAAAGTATGATCAGTGTGACTAGAGAAGTCGATATACCCATGTCCGTCTGTCCGTATTTACGCCTAGATCTCAGAGATGGTAAGAGCTAGAGCAACCAAACTTTCAGACTAGATCCCTTATTAATCCATAGGAGACAAGTTTATTTTATTTTTTTGATATCGGGATTACATTATATAGCTCCCATAGGGGTGTTTCAGAGGACCTCGAAAAAAAGCAAAAGTTTCAGATGGATAATTCATTTGTTTATGAAGATATCATAACCAAATTTGGCAATCGGAAGTTTTTTAAAGACCCCCAGCACTGTACCAAATTTTATCAAAATCGGTTTACTATATCATATAGCTCCTAGGATCGATCGGTCGAAAAAATGTTTTTTGTACAAAATTCGTTGTGTTTCGTTTGTTTGTGAAGATACCGTAACAAATTTGGCATTAAGAAGTTTTTAGAGTTCCCAAGCACTGTAGGAAATTTGATCAAGATCGGTTGACTATATCATATAGCTCCCATAGGACCAATCGGTCAAAAAAAGTGTTTTGTGCAAAATTCGTTGTGTTTCGTATGTTTGTGAAGATACCGTAACCAAATTTGGCATTAAGAGGTTTTTTAGAGTTCCCAAGCACTGTTCCAAATTTGATCAAAGTCGGTTGACTATATCATATAGCTCCCATAGGACCAATTGGTCAAAAAATCGTTTTTTCTTCAAAATTCGTTGCGTTTGTTTGTAAAGATATTGTTAGCAAATTTGGTATTAAGAAGTTTTTTAGAGTACCCAAGCACTGCACCAAATTTGATCAAAATCGGTTGACTATATCATATAGTCCCCATAGGACCGATCGGTCAAAAAAATTTGTTGGTGCAAAATTCGACTGATTTCTTTTTTTTTATGAAAACATCGTAACCAAATTTGCCGAACATAATATCTTTTGGAGGTTTTAAGCAATTTGTCGGAATTAATTGCAATGTGGTGGTACAGGGTATCCCAAAGTCGTCTGCGCCCGACTTTAACGTACGCCATCTTTTTTTATGAAAATATCGTAACCAAATTTGCCGAATAAAATATTTTTGGAGGTTTTAAGCAATGTGTCGGACTTAATTGCAATGTGGTGGTACAGGGTATCCCAAAGTCGTCTGCGCCCGACTTTAACGTACGCCATCTTTTTAATAGAAATATTTTACTAACGGTGCATTTTTAAATCAATTTCGACAATGCAACTTTTTAAATGAAAAAGAATTTGTCTGCTATGAAAAGGGTATAAAGACGGGCTGTTGAGTATAATTTCGTGCACCTACATAAATCTTTCCAGACGGAGCACCGCACTTTGTATATTACCAACACAAGCTTCATAAGAAAATCTAGCGATTGCCCTAATGGATATTAACTATATTGGTGAAAACTGATTTGCTAAGATAGATGTAGTGACCATTTATAAATACGAAACTGCAAATTAACTTTCAGAGATACTTTGGATTATATATCATATCTTTTTGTTGCAGAGCATTTTTCTTGATGCGAGAAGGACACTAAACACCAAAATTTACATTTTTGATGTTTTTTTTTTTTGGTGGGATATCATACCTTTTTGTTAAAAAGGATACGATTATTTTTATTCATCCTTCAAATAAAAATAATAAATATTTTTGTTAATACTTCAAAATAAAGGTAAAAAATATTGATCCTATGAAGTCTCGAACATACAACCTTTCCGCCTCAGGCATACACTCATATCACTGAGCCATTGACACCTACGCCGAGTGAGCATCAGAATCAGAAACTACACCTATTATATTTTGTTGTTTCAAATTCGCTTTAAAAGAAAAGGCGACGCATTTCGCCGTAGCTTCAAGCTACGTTTGTATGAGAGCACATGTGTGAGCACGTTCTCGGATCTCTCATTCTGCCTTGTTAATTTACAAGAGCGCTTCTCTCGTTATCACTAAGCAAACGACAGATCAGAAACTGAACAAAAATTTTTTGTCAAAATAATACCATAGTTTGCTGCCAATTTTGTTTGTTTTATTTACAAATGTTTTGCAAGTAATATACCAGATAGTCGGTTTGCCCTCTTACTACCCCCACAATAATCAGTGTAATGAACCGCGTGTCAAGACACCCTAATTATTTAAACTCAACACGAAAATAATAAAAATATATATTTATTTTTTTATTAAAGTTATTATTATTAATGGGTGTAATATGTACTGCGACCCAAGTGGATCTATTGTACCCCCTTTCACGGCTTAGAGCTCTC
The DNA here is from genome assembly GCA_018150985.1 of Chymomyza costata. Taxonomy (NCBI): domain Eukaryota; kingdom Metazoa; phylum Arthropoda; class Insecta; order Diptera; family Drosophilidae; genus Chymomyza; species Chymomyza costata. Next base: position 142,605 of record JAECWU010000010.1, on the reverse strand, counting down.
CCAAAAGTCCAATTACCTGCATATACTGCAGTATTTTGTTTGGATTTATGGTAACAATGCTCTCCGGTGAGATGACATGCATGCCTAGAAGCCTGCTTCTTTTGTTGACGAGCGCCATGCATTCACATAGTAGATGCACTGAGGTTTCCTCCTCCATACTACAGAAACGACAAAGCCCACTATCTGCTATGCCAATTTTATTTAGATGGCTGCGGAGCCTACAGTGTCCCGTCAAGAGGCCTGTCAGTATCCTCACGGTATTTTTCCCGTGAGTTATCATATGTTTGAACCTCTTGCGGTTGTACTTAGAGAGGAGGGTCTTTGACTGCTTTAGTCCTGGGCACAGACCCAGTGAAGCAGCCGTTTGTTTTCTTCCTCTTTCCTCAATAGGTCCCTTACCACGTGGTTGCCAATCCCACAGTACGGTTCAGGTCCGATTAGCGGAGTTGCTGCACCTGTCCTTGCTAGTTTGTCTGCTAGCTCGTTTCCAGGGATATTGTTGTGTCCTGGAACCCATCTAATTGTGAGTTTGTTTCTGGCACCTAAATTGTCAAGTGCAGTTCTCACTTCTTTGACCAACCTTGATGTTATCTTGGCTCTGCTTATTGCTTTTATCGCTGCTTGACTGTCAGACAGGATGGAAATTTCCTTGTCGTGATAGTTCTTTTGCAGATTAAATTCTGCACACCTTCCAATAGCACAGACCTCAGCTTGAAAAGTGCTGGTGTGTCTGCCTAATGACTCATGATATTTAGTTCTGGGTCCTACTACCCCCAGACCACTTCCTTCATCGGTGAGGGATCCATCCGTATACCACTTTATTGTGTGTGGTTTCATTGGGCGAATTGCCGAAAGAGTTGTCCAGGCCTCTTTCGTGCTGAGTTTAATATCGAAGTTCTGATTGAACTTGTACTCAGCTGGCATTTCATCCCTTGGTTGCAGAAGCATAGGTATGTCCTTTGCTAAATCTGCAGCGTCTTTTCTGGTGAGGTTGAAGTCAACTCCTTCCCTCCCAATTCTTATTAACGTTGCTTTTTGCTGCATATCAACAACAATATGAAGCGGTGTAACATCCATTAATACTTCAATGGCCGCAGTAGGACAAGTGCGCATTGCTCCTGTCATACATATGCAGGCCATTCTTTGCAGTTTCTGCAATCTGGCTTTGGTCGTGCTAAGGCGCGCCCTGCTGCCCCAGGCTATTGCCCCATATAAGAGCATGGGTCTGACAACCATTAAATAGAGCCATCTTATTATTCGTGGTGATGTACCCCACGATTTCCCGGCAATACTTCTACACGTGAAAAGAGCCCTTGAGCACTTATTTATCGTGTTGTCTACATGGGTTTTGAAGTTAAGCTTAGAGTCAAAGGTGACTCCGAGATACTTGACTTCATTACTCACTTCTATGCTGCATCCTGATAGGGTTATACTCCTCATCCTTCCAAGTTTGTATCTCCTTGTGAAGGGTACTATGACTGTCTTGGCAGGGTTAAGGCTCAGGCCTGCCTTTTTACACCAGTCATTAGTTTCCTTGAGCCCTAGCTGGATAATGTCGCAGAGTGTTTCCTCATACTTGCCTCTGGCTATAATAACGATATCGTCAGCATAGCCTTGGCATTGTATGCCTCTGCCCGCTAGTTTCTCCAGTAGCTCATCTACTAGCAGACTCCATAAGAGGGGTGATAGTACACCGCCCTGAGGGCAGCCTCTTGTCGTTACTACAGTGGTTGTTTGCCCACCAATAGTTGCTGTATGTACTGCGACCCAAGTGGATCTATTGTACCCCCTTTCACGGCTTAGAGCTCTCCCAAAAGTCCAATTACCTGCATATACTGCAGTATTTTGTTTGGATTTATGGTAACAATGCTCTCCGGTGAGATGACATGCATGCCTAGAAGCCTGCTTCTTTTGTTGACGAGCGCCATGCATTCACATAGTAGATGCACTGAGGTTTCCTCCTCCATACTACAGAAACGACAAAGCCCACTATCTGCTATGCCAATTTTATTTAGATGGCTGCGGAGCCTACAGTGTCCCGTCAAGAGGCCTGTCAGTATCCTCACGGTATTTTTCCCGTGAGTTATCATATGTTTGAACCTCTTGCGGTTGTACTTAGAGAGGAGGGTCTTTGACTGCTTTAGTCCTGGGCACAGACCCAGTGAAGCAGCCGTTTGTTTTCTTCCTCTTTCCTCAATAGGTCCCTTACCACGTGGTTGCCAATCCCACAGTACGGTTCAGGTCCGATTAGCGGAGTTGCTGCACCTGTCCTTGCTAGTTTGTCTGCTAGCTCGTTTCCAGGGATATTGTTGTGTCCTGGAACCCATCTAATTGTGAGTTTGTTTCTGGCACCTAAATTGTCAAGTGCAGTTCTCACTTCTTTGACCAACCTTGATGTTATCTTGGCTCTGCTTATTGCTTTTATCGCTGCTTGACTGTCAGACAGGATGGAAATTTCCTTGTCGTGATAGTTCTTTTGCAGATTAAATTCTGCACACCTTCCAATAGCACAGACCTCAGCTTGAAAAGTGCTGGTGTGTCTGCCTAATGACTCATGATATTTAGTTCTGGGTCCTACTACCCCCAGACCACTTCCTTCATCGGTGAGGGATCCATCCGTATACCACTTTATTGTGTGTGGTTTCATTGGGCGAATTGCCGAAAGAGTTGTCCAGGCCTCTTTCGTGCTGAGTTTAATATCGAAGTTCTGATTGAACTTGTACTCAGCTGGCATTTCATCCCTTGGTTGCAGAAGCATAGGTATGTCCTTTGCTAAATCTGCAGCGTCTTTTCTGGTGAGGTTGAAGTCAACTCCTTCCCTCCCAATTCTTATTAACGTTGCTTTTTGCTGCATATCAACAACAATATGAAGCGGTGTAACATCCATTAATACTTCAATGGCCGCAGTAGGACAAGTGCGCATTGCTCCTGTCATACATATGCAGGCCATTCTTTGCAGTTTCTGCAATCTGGCTTTGGTCGTGCTAAGGCGCGCCCTGCTGCCCCAGGCTATTGCCCCATATAAGAGCATGGGTCTGACAACCATTAAATAGAGCCATCTTATTATTCGTGGTGATGTACCCCACGATTTCCCGGCAATACTTCTACACGTGAAAAGAGCCCTTGAGCACTTATTTATCGTGTTGTCTACATGGGTTTTGAAGTTAAGCTTAGAGTCAAAGGTGACTCCGAGATACTTGACTTCATTACTCACTTCTATGCTGCATCCTGATAGGGTTATACTCCTCATCCTTCCAAGTTTGTATCTCCTTGTGAAGGGTACTATGACTGTCTTGGCAGGGTTAAGGCTCAGGCCTGCCTTTTTCACACCAGTCATTAGTTTCCTTGAGCCCTAGCTGGATAATGTCGCAGAGTGTTTCCTCATACTTGCCTCTGGCTATAATAACGATATCGTCAGCATAGCCTTGGCATTGTATGCCTCTGCCCGCTAGTTTCTCCAGTAGCTCATCTACTAGCAGACTCCATAAGAGGGGTGATAGTACACCGCCCTGAGGGCAGCCTCTTGTCGTTACTACAGTGGTTGTTTGCCCACCAATAGTTGCTGTGGCTTGTCTAGACGTTAACAGTGAAGTTATCCATCTGCTGGTAGTAGCCTCGTGGGAGGCATTATCAAAGGCACCCTGTATATCCAGAAAGGCGCATAGCGCCACTTCCTTATGAGTTAAAGATTCCTCAATAAGGGTTTTCAGCTGATATAGTGCTGTGTCCGTAGACCTTCCCGCCCTGTATGCATGTTGCATATGTTGAAGGGGTCGTTGTACTAGCAATGTGCTTCTAATTCTGAAATCTACCAGCTTTTCCAGCGTTTTCAGCAAAAACGAAGTTAAGCTAATAGGTCTGTAAGACTTTGGATTAGTGATGTCTTTCTTCCCAGCTTTCGGGATGAAGACCACTCTAGCTGTACTCCACGCGGTAGGTATGTGTCCTAGCGCAAGGCTGCTAACCAGTACTTCCCTAATGGGGGTCAAGAGGTTGCCCAGTCCTTTCCGTAGGAGTACTGGGTGTATACCATCCAGACCAGGAGATTTATAGGGCTGGATCGTGCCAATTGCCCATTTTAATCTCTCAGGGGTTACCGTTGACTTGGCAATGGCCCAGTCAGCGGCACGTGCTCTATTTCTACCTGTTGGTAGAATTCTACTTTCCACCTGTTCAGTACTTCCAGGGAAGTGCATAGCCAGGAGGAGTTCTAATTTCTCCTTATTACTTTTTGTGTAGGAGTTATCAGATTTCTGGAGTGCTAGATTCAAGTCTGGCACTCCTTTGAAATTGCTTTGTGAAGTCGTGCGCCTTCACTAGTTTTTTCAATGGCTTCGCAGAAGGTTCTATAATTCCCTCGCTTGGCCTTTCTGATCTCCTTGTTATACAGGGTCAGACTATTTCGGTAAGCGTCCCACTCTCCAACACGCCTCGCGGTGTTGAAGAGTTGCCGGGTCACTTTCCGCAACTTCTCAAGTTGAGCGTTCCACCATGGGGCGTCCTTCTCCTTCTTTGCGTTAGCAAGAGGGCAGCTTTCATTGAAGGCGTTCACTAAACACGTATTCAACTCCCCCACTGCGCATTCCAAACCAACAGGGTTTCTGGGTTTTCCAGATGCTCTGCTGGTCAGGTTTTGCTCAATGGAGAGATTGAACTTTTCCCAGTCTGTGTTTCTGGGGTTACGTTTACGTTCGCTACTTCTTAGATTTAGACCTAGGTTAAATCTAATAATTCTGTGGTCTGACATAGACTCTTCAGGAGATACGTGCCAGTCCCTAATATGTGGCTTTATTGCCCTACTAGCCAAGGTTATATCTAGAACCTCGGATCTTACCCTAGTTACAAAAGTCGGGACACTGCCGACGTTAAGAATTTCTAGGTTACTACTTGAAATAAACTCTAAGAGTGACTCACCTCTAAGGTTTACATCCGTGCTGCCCCATACCACGTGATGCGCATTAGCGTCGCAACCAATGATGATGGGGAGATGTTGCCTTGCACAATGCTCCACGAGTGCTTGGACCTCGGGCGGTGGGCAGGTTTCTTCTCCAGCGAAGTAGACGGAAGCTACAACAACTGTCTTCACTCCACCGGCTTCTTCGACCATGATAGGGACACAGTCGCCGGTGAGGAATTCTGTAAGTACATTATGATTAGTACTTCTACTTGCCAAGATACAGGCTCTAGGGAGTGGATCCCTATGGTCCCAAATTACCTTGGCATCTTTCACGTACAGTCCTTTTATGCCCTGGTTATACCAGGGTTCCTGTACCAGGGCTAGCCCTAGGTGTTGTTTAGTGAACATCCTTGCCAGTACGGCCGAGGCCGCCTTAGCACGGTGGATGTTCACCTGGGCTATCCCTGTACTACCGATCATAGGATCGGTTCCACAACTGGCGTCTGAGGTCTGGAGGTCGTCTCCAGATTCCTCTCCTCTTCTTCGCCCAGCTCCATGGCCAGTTCCTGCGAGGACATAGGAGGCTGATCTCCCATGTCGCAGCTCGCCTCAATCACCGTGGTGTTGAGCTCCTCCTCTTCTTCCGCCAGGTCTGCAAGGGAATCGGAGGTGTTCAAACCCTCATCCTCCGCTACAGACTGGGGAGGCGCGGCCGGCGTTGGTTCGGTGGCAACCGTCTTGCCCTTCCTCAAACCACTCACCGGTATACTTCCGAACCTAAAGTTCAGCTTGTGGCCGTTCTTTATAATTTCGGCACAGGAGTTGTCGTCGATGCCGAGGACGAGGAGTAGACCACCCCCTTCGCTTTTTCTCGACAGCAACCTCCAGTACTCCGTGTTCAGACGGTTCTGCTTATGGATCAGCTCCAAGATCCATTCCGTCGGCTTATCTCCCGTTCTAGGGCAGAAGATGGTGATAATATGCGCCGCCGGTATGTCGTCGCCCATCCTCGCCTCTAGTGGGACACCTTTCCACAAACGCAGGGTGGGGGCTGCCAGCCGCAACCACTCAGCCGACGTTTCGTCTGAGCAGTCCACGACTAGATGGCCCACCCTGAAGTGGATCCCATCGAATACTATTGGGGAGTCCCAGCCTGACGAGACTAGCTCCTCCAATATTGCTTCCTCAAGCAACGAAAGCTCCTCGCTGCTGAGGACCACCTGAGGGTACTCCTCAGGTACAATTGCTACTTTATGCCTCTTGGCTACGGCAGCATACGTGGGTCCCTCCGTCGCTGTCCCAGATGTCGAGGGTTGGTCCTCGGCATCCGGAGCAGCGGACGTAGGTCCCTTCGTCGTTGTCCCGGATGTCGAGGGATGGTCCTCGGCATCCAGAGCAGCTACGGAGGTGCTCGCTACTACCGCAGACGATGGCCCTTCTACGGTCTTTTTCTCCGTTCGTACCCTCTTTGGGGTGTCCGTTGGTGGCGTGAGGGCGCTGCTCAGCCTTTTCGGGGCAGGGGTGGAGCCCTGCACCTCCTCCTGGCGTGGCTGTTTTGCCTGCGCCAGTGCTTCATCTGGTGTCTTGCCCTGTTGAAGATATCTGATGTACCACTTAACCTTGGCACCACTCAGACCCCTTCGGTTCGGGTCATCCCGACCTCCAGGTTTTCCAAGGTCCGGTCTGGGAAGCTTCCCCATGCCGGCTTGTCCTGGAACAACTGTCCTGTAGGAGCAGGTGCCGAGTGTGGGGTAAGTCCCACTACACGGCCACCCGAACTTTGCCTTCTCTCCTGAATTCTCCTGTTAGGAGCAACTGTTGGTGGTCTCACCAATGAGGGCCGCTCCCTGTCAAGGTCACGGTCCTCAAACTGCTTAGCAACAGTTCCCGCAGTGACATCCTGCGGTGTTTTCAAAAATTTATTATTCTTACTCATAAATCCCACGAGTAGCGGAGAAATATACTGTCCACCCGGGCAGAGATCCGCATACCCGGGTAAGGCTCACCAGACTAGGCGGTCGCCACTTGCCTAGACTCTCCGTTAAAGACTGGGCTATTTGTTTTCCGGGCCCCCAGCCAGGCTGACTCTCGGCACGGGTCGAATGACACCTTAGTCCGGCCCGGAGATGTGGAAATTTTAGGGAGTTTCCAGCTCCAGCCCGACTACTATTAGCCAGCCCCCTTAGCAGTGACAAGGCCTAACTAAGGGGCTGTTTCCAGCCGCCCTCGCGTGGAGAGTGTAGTCGCACTTCCGAGTCAGCAACACGCACGCCCATTACGGTACATGTTATTCCCCCTGTTGCAGTCCTCGGCAGGCGGAAAGTGCAAATATTAAAAAGAAAAATTTGCATCGATACAAAAATAAAAAATATTTATATTATAAAACAATTAATAAAACATAAAACAACTTTGCTTCAATCGGGACTCGAATCCACGACATTCACATTCACGCACCGTTCAGATGCGCATCCCACTAAGCCATCGGCTTGCATACAAGATGTCTATCAAAGTCAGGAACTTAACATCTTCTTGTTTCTTTTTCACTTCATTTCAATATCAGTATCAATATCAGCGTCCCGACAATAGCTTTGAATGTATGCGTGCATATACGTGTGGACGCTCTCGGATCTCTCATTCTCCCTTGTTCATCTACATAAGCGCTTCTCTCTCTATCATCACGTTGAACCAACGACAAATCAGAAACTGAACACAAATTTACCTCAAATACACGTAAGTCCCATAAGCAAAGGCCAATTTCGTTTGTTTTGCAGAAAATATAGCAAGTCGGGATTTTGCCCTGTCGCTACCCGCACACTAAACAGGGCAAACTACCGCTTGCCCTAATGCCTTATAATTACAATAATAATGAATTAATAAATAAAAGTGCATATCAGTGAAAAAAAATATATTTTTAGTTAATTTGTTCATTACTGAATTCAGGAACAATAGTTATGACAGGCGCGAGGTCGTCAACCAGTTCCTCTTTTCAGTGGCAGTAGCACCTGCCTTTGAAAAGAGGCGCTCTGCTGGTACCGAAGTGCCTAAAAGATAACCGTACCGACGAGCTATTATATAAAGCTTAGGGTACACCGCTCGCATTTCCTCCCAGGCATTGATGACGTTGCGCTTCAGTTCCAAAACGGGAGCATTCAAATAAAAACTAAGCTCGACCTGAATTTGGGTTGGATCGTTGTCTTTTTGCCACGTTTGTGAGCCAGCGACTTATGGTGGGCGCCCATAAATCAAATTCAACATCGCCAGTAGAGGATCCATCACTCATACTTCCTAGGCTTTCATCTCTTTGAGAAAGTTCCACCATTTCGCTTCTGATTTTTCTCATAACTGTAGCCAAGGCCATGGGATCTTGAAAGTGAATTTTTTTAAACGCGGGTCCAGCAAAGTTGACGCCGCTAATAAAAATGAATGTTCTATTGCTCCGAATCTCCGATCGATTCTTGCACCATTTTATTCATTTGTCACACAACCACAAGCACTACACTTCCTTGTCATTAATTTTGGGATAAAATTTCCAAACTTTGCTTTGAGTTGGAGCCATAGTTGGTAAAATGTTTGCAAAATTGTCTGTCCCAAGCTTTTATTTTGCGCGAAAAAATGTAGTGATAATCTTTCGATTATTATTTCGATACCCAATTTTTCGATACAATTAAATCGTTAATTGAATGAAAATAATCGATTATTGTGTATCAAATGATTAATCGTCCCATCACTAGGTATGGCCCCTTTGGAGAACGGCAAAATCAAAACTGTCGAATTGGCAGCGCCGTTACATACGGTCACAAAATTTATCGTGTGCTAATGAAAAAAAAAATGTATGTAATAAAATTAATCAAATCTATGAACAAGTCCACATTCGTGGCAATAGCGTAATGATCAATGAAAATAAGTGCCTTTGTAATTAATTTAACTTAACTTGAACAAAATAAAAATCAAAAGTCGCAACTAAAACATTGCAGTGACAATGCAAATAAAACCAGCATAACAACCCTGTTCTTCTAACTGCAGACCTTTCTAGTAAAGCAGAACAATCCAGACTAACTCGTGCTCTACCAAATAAAATTGTCTTTTGGCATTAAAAAAAAAAAAAAAATACGTGTGGCAGGTGGTGCGTGTCGATTTGCTTTTCCAGGGTTTCCTCCAGGATTGGCCGTACTGCGAATACCTGGTCAATGGTGGTTGACGGTTGGCCTTAATTTTTCTCATAGGATACTGGCAAGGAGCTTGTATGCGATGTTAAGTAGAGAGATTCCACGGTAATTGGCGCAGATCGTTGGATCCCCCTTCTTAAGTATTGGACAAGGAACGCTAAGATTTAAATCACTGGGCATGGATTCTTCCGACCATATTCTGCATAAGTAGCTGGTAAATGCGCTTCATGAGCTCCTCGCGCCAGCCTTTAACAGCACTGCTGGAAGGCCATCAGCACCGGCAGCTTTGTTGTTTTTGAGCCGCTGGATGGCTGTTTTGACTTCGTTACAGTTGGGCGGTGAGACGATAATTCCATCGTCAGTAATTGTTTCTTCTCAACCAGTTTCCGTGTTGGCTGAACTGCTGTCACCGTTAAGGAGCTTCGAAAATTGGTCCCTCCATACACTAGGCGTGCTTTTGACATCTGTTACTAGATTCCCTAAGGCGTCTTTGCAGGAACTGGCCCCAGTCTTAAAACTTTGAGTAAGGCGCGTTACTTTTTGATAAAATTTTCGGGCCATATTTCTGTCATGCATCTCTTCCATTTCCTCACACTCGCGCCTCTCCGCCTCTCTTTCTTGCGCCTGAAGATACATTTCGGGGTGCAATGGATTACAGTTGATTACCTGGCGTATACAGTTACCAGGTGTCGTCTGTGACCAATCCCTACTCTGACATTGATGAAGAAACGGTAACCAGCCCGTGTGGGATTCCTGAGTGGGCCCAACATGAGAGGGTGCTCTCTTGGGGCCATTCCAACATATTTGGTCTAAGGGTCCGAGCGAGTGCTCATGGAAGGGCGGATGAGTTTGTGCTTAACTAAGGTTACACTAGTCGACAAATTTAACACTTTTTTTTCTCCAGAGATGAGACTTATATTGTATGTATGGGTAATGTTTCAGCGTTAAAAAACGGTTTTCGTTTTTATCCTCCCATAGCTTGTTTTTTTTTTATGACTATTTTAGTGAAAAACGCCATTTTTCAAAATACGGTTGCACATATGAGGTCATAAAAACTGAACTAATTCGAATTTTTTCATTATTATACGTACGTAGAGAGTACTACCTTTCCAAAATGCCCCAAATCATAAAAATTGGAAACCTTAAGAAAAAACTACAGCCGAAAGTGTGTGCCCAAAACTCCAAAAAACACAAAATTTTTGTGAAAGGTCTTAAGAGGGCTTAGTAAATAAAACTTTAGTGCAAAAGGCAAACTGAACAAATTTAGAAGCGTATGATGGGTGATATCGAGACCACCTGCTACTGTTTCTGCTGTATATACTGTATCGTTAATTCTTGGATTTTTTATAAGAGACGACTGGATATGCTGTTTTAGGTTCACCCTCCTTCGAGGTTATTTTATCAATATCGAAGGTTCTATAATTCCCTCGCTTGGCCTTTCTGATCTCCTTGTTATACAGGGTCAGACTATTTCGGTAAGCGTCCCACTCTCCAACACGCCTCGCGGTGTTGAAGAGTTGCCGGGTCACTTTCCGCAACTTCTCAAGTTGAGCGTTCCACCATGGGGCGTCCTTCTCCTTCTTTGCGTTAGCAAGAGGGCAGCTTTCATTGAAGGCGTTCACTAAACACGTATTCAACTCCCCCACTGCGCATTCCAAACCAACAGGGTTTCTGGGTTTTCCAGATGCTCTGCTGGTCAGGTTTTGCTCAATGGAGAGATTGAACTTTTCCCAGTCTGTGTTTCTGGGGTTACGTTTACGTTCGCTACTTCTTAGATTTAGACCTAGGTTAAATCTAATAATTCTGTGGTCTGACATAGACTCTTCAGGAGATACGTGCCAGTCCCTAATATGTGGCTTTATTGCCCTACTAGCCAAGGTTATATCTAGAACCTCGGATCTTACCCTAGTTACAAAAGTCGGGACACTGCCGACGTTAAGAATTTCTAGGTTACTACTTGAAATAAACTCTAAGAGTGACTCACCTCTAAGGTTTACATCCGTGCTGCCCCATACCACGTGATGCGCATTAGCGTCGCAACCAATGATGATGGGGAGATGTTGCCTTGCACAATGCTCCACGAGTGCTTGGACCTCGGGCGGTGGGCAGGTTTCTTCTCCAGCGAAGTAGACGGAAGCTACAACAACTGTCTTCACTCCACCGGCTTCTTCGACCATGATAGGGACACAGTCGCCGGTGAGGAATTCTGTAAGTACATTATGATTAGTACTTCTACTTGCCAAGATACAGGCTCTAGGGAGTGGATCCCTATGGTCCCAAATTACCTTGGCATCTTTCACGTACAGTCCTTTTATGCCCTGGTTATACCAGGGTTCCTGTACCAGGGCTAGCCCTAGGTGTTGTTTAGTGAACATCCTTGCCAGTACGGCCGAGGCCGCCTTAGCACGGTGGATGTTCACCTGGGCTATCCCTGTACTACCGATCATAGGATCGGTTCCACAACTGGCGTCTGAGGTCTGGAGGTCGTCTCCAGATTCCTCTCCTCTTCTTCGCCCAGCTCCATGGCCAGTTCCTGCGAGGACATAGGAGGCTGATCTCCCATGTCGCAGCTCGCCTCAATCACCGTGGTGTTGAGCTCCTCATCTTCTTCCGCCAGGTCTGCAAGGGAATCGGAGGTGTTCAAACCCTCATCCTCCGCTACAGACTGGGGAGGCGCGGCCGGCGTTGGTTCGGTGGCAACCGTCTTGCCCTTCCTCAAACCACTCACCGGTATACTTCCGAACCTAAAGTTCAGCTTGTGGCCGTTCTTTATAATTTCGGCACAGGAGTTGTCGTCGATGCCGAGGACGAGGAGTAGACCACCCCCTTCGCTTTTTCTCGACAGCAACCTCCAGTACTCCGTGTTCAGACGGTTCTGCTTATGGATCAGCTCCAAGATCCATTCCGTCGGCTTATCTCCCGTTCTAGGGCAGAAGATGGTGATAATATGCGCCGCCGGTATGTCGTCGCCCATCCTCGCCTCTAGTGGGACACCTTTCCACAAACGCAGGGTGGGGGCTGCCAGCCGCAACCACTCAGCCGACGTTTCGTCTGAGCAGTCCACGACTAGATGGCCCACCCTGAAGTGGATCCCATCGAATATTATTGGGGAGTCCCAGCCTGACGAGACTAGCTCCTCCAATATTGCTTCCTCAAGCAACGAAAGCTCCTCGCTGCTGAGGACCACCTGAGGGTACTCCTCAGGTACAATTGCTACTTTATGCCTCTTGGCTACGGCAGCATACGTGGGTCCCTCCGTCGCTGTCCCAGATGTCGAGGGTTGGTCCTCGGCATCCGGAGCAGCGGACGTAGGTCCCTTCGTCGTTGTCCCGGATGTCGAGGGATGGTCCTCGGCATCCAGAGCAGCTACGGAGGTGCTCGCTACTACCGCAGACGATGGCCCTTCTACGGTCTTTTTCTCCGTTCGTACCCTCTTTGGGGTGTCCGTTGGTGGCGTGAGGGCGCTGCTCAGCCTTTTCGGGGCAGGGGTGGAGCCCTGCACCTCCTCCTGGCGTGGCTGTTTTGCCTGCGCCAGTGCTTCATCTGGTGTCTTGCCCTGTTGAAGATATCTGATGTACCACTTAACCTTGGCACCACTCAGACCCCTTCGGTTCGGGTCATCCCGACCTCCAGGTTTTCCAAGGTCCGGTCTGGGAAGCTTCCCCATGCCGGCTTGTCCTGGAACAACTGTCCTGTAGGAGCAGGTGCCGAGTGTGGGGTAAGTCCCACTACACGGCCACCCGAACTTTGCCTTCTCTCCTGAATTCTCCTGTTAGGAGCAACTGTTGGTGGTCTCACCAATGAGGGCCGCTCCCTGTCAAGGTCACGGTCCTCAAACTGCTTAGCAACAGTTCCCGCAGTGACATCCTGCGGTGTTTTCAAAAATTTATTATTCTTACTCATAAATCCCACGAGTAGCGGAGAAATATACTGTCCACCCGGGCAGAGATCCGCATACCCGGGTAAGGCTCACCAGACTAGGCGGTCGCCACTTGCCTAGACTCTCCGTTAAAGACTGGGCTATTTGTTTTCCGGGCCCCCAGCCAGGCTGACTCTCGGCACGGGTCGAATGACACCTTAGTCCGGCCCGGAGATGTGGAAATTTTAGGGAGTTTCCAGCTCCAGCCCGACTACTATTAGCCAGCCCCCTTAGCAGTGACAAGGCCTAACTAAGGGGCTGTTTCCAGCCGCCCTCGCGTGGAGAGTGTAGTCGCACTTCCGAGTCAGCAACACGCACGCCCATTACGGTACATGTTATTCCCCCTGTTGCAGTCCTCGGCAGGCGGAAAGTGCAACTATTAAAAAGAAAAATTTTGCATCGATACAAAAATAAAAAATATTTATATTATAGAACAATTAATAAAAACATAAAACAACTTTGCTTCAATCGGGACTCGAACCCACGACCATTCTCGCACCGTTCAGATACGCATCCCACTAAGCCATCGGCTTGCATACAAGATGTCTATCAAAGTCAGGAACTTAACATCTTCTTGTTTCTTTTTCACTTCATTTCAATATCAGTCTCAATATCAGCGTCCCGACAATAGCTTTGAATGTATGCGTGCATATACGTGTGGACGCTCTCGGATCTCTCATTCTTCCTTGTTCATCTACATAAGCGCTTCTCTCTCTATCATCACGTTGAACAAACGACAAATCAGAAACTGAACACAAATTTACCCCAAATACACGTAAGTCCCATAAACAAAGGCCAATTTCGTTTGTTTTGCAGAAAATATAGCAAGTCGGGTTTTTGCCCTGTCGCTACCCGCACACTAAACAGGGCAAACTACCGCTTGCCCTAATGCCTTATAATTACAATAATAATGAATTAATAAATAAAAGTGCATATCAGTGAAAAAAAAATATATTTTTAGTTAATTTGTTCATTACTGAATTCAGGAACAATAGTTATGACAGGCGCGAGGTCGTCAACCAGTTCCTCTTTTCAGTGGCAGTAGCACCTGCCTTTGAAAAGAGGCGCTCTGCTGGTACCGAAGTGCCTAAAAGATAACCGTACCGACGAGCTATTATATAAAGCTTAGGGTACACCGCTCGCATTTCCTCCCAGGCATTGATGACGTTGCGCTTCAGTTCCAAAACGGGAGCATTCAAATAAAAACTAAGCTCGACCTGAATTTGGGTTGGATCGTTGTCTTTTTTGCCACGTTTGTGAGCCAGCGACTTATGGTGGGCGCCCATAAATCAAGTTCAACATCGCCAGTAGAGGATCCATCACTCATACTTCCTAGGCTTTCATCTCTTTGAGAAAGTTCCACCATTTCGCTTCTGATTTTTCTCATAACTGTAGCCAAGGCCATGGGATCTTGAAAGTGAATTTTTTTTAAACGCGGGTCCAGCAAAGTTGACGCCGCTAATAAAAATGAATGTTCTATTGCTCCGAATCTCCGATCGATTCTTGCACCATTTTATTCATTTGTCACACAACCACAAGCACTACACTTCCTTGTCATTAATTTTGGGATAAAATTTCCAAACTTTGCTTTGAGTTGGAGCCATAGTTGGTAAAATGTTTGCAAAATTGTCTGTCCCAAGCTTTTATTTTGCGCGAAAAAATGTAGTGATAATCTTTCGATTATTTTAGCAGCTAATCGATTAACGTTTCGATTAATCGAACCCAATTTTTCGATACAATTAAATCGTTAATTGAATGAAAATAATCGATTATTGTGTATCAAATGATTAATCGTCCCATCACTAGGTATGGCCCCTTTGGAGAACGGCAAAATCAAAACTGTCGAATTGGCAGCGCCGTTACATACGGTCACAAAATTTATCGTGTGCTAATGAAAAAAAATGCTTCATGTGTGCTAATGAAAAAATTACTTCGTACAGTTGGTGATCTAATAATTTTAACCAGTTTCCGTGTTGGCTGAACTGCTGTCACCGTTAAGGAGCTTCGAAAATTGGTCCCTCCATACACTAGGCGTGCTTTTGACATCTGTTACTAGATTCCCTACGGCGTCTTTGCAGGAACTGGCCCCAGTCTTAAAACTTTGAGTAAGGCGCGTTACTTTTTGATAAAATTTTCGGGCCATATTTCTGTCATGCATCTCTTCCATTTCCTCACACTCGCGCCTCTCCGCCTCTCTTTCTTGCGCCTGAAGATACATTTCGGGGTGCAATGGATTACAGTTGATTACCTGGCGTATACAGTTACCAGGTGTCGTCTGTGACCAATCCCTACTCTGACATTGATGAAGAAACGGTAACCAACCCGTGTGGGATTCCTGAGTGGGGCCCAACATGAGAGGGTGCTCTCTTGGGGCCATTCCAACATATTTGGTCTAAGGGTCCGAGCGAGTGCTCATGGAAGGGCGGATGAGTTTGTGCTTAACTAAGGTTACACTAGTCGACAAATTTAACACTTTTTTTTTCTCCAGAGATGAGACTTATATTGTATGTATGGGTAATGTTTCAGCGTTAAAAAACGGTTTTTGTTTTTATCCTCCCAT
This sequence comes from Chymomyza costata, assembly GCA_018150985.1. Taxonomy (NCBI): domain Eukaryota; kingdom Metazoa; phylum Arthropoda; class Insecta; order Diptera; family Drosophilidae; genus Chymomyza; species Chymomyza costata. The sequence continues at coordinate 127,063 of JAECWU010000010.1, read as the reverse complement.
AGCTTGTTTTTTTTTTATGACTATTTTAGTGAAAAACGCCATTTTTCAAAATACGGTTGCACATATGAGGTCATAAAAACTGAACTAATTCGAATTTTTCATTATTATTTTTTTTTTTTATACATAAACAATGTAGAGTAACATGAAAACTAACATTATTATACCTACCTTTCCAAAATGCCCCAAATCATAAAAATTGGAAACCTTAAGAAAAAACTACAGCCGAAAGTGTGTGCCCAAAACTCCAAAAAACACACAAAATTTTTGTGAAAGGTCTTAAGAGGGCTTAGTAAATAAAACTTAAGTGCAAAAGGCAAACTGAACAAATTTAGAAGCGTATGATGGCTGATATCGAGACCACCTGCTACTGTTTCTGCTGTATATACTGTATCGTTAATTCTTGGGTTTTTTATAAGAGACGACTGGATATGCTGTTTTAGGTTCACCCTCCTTCGAGGTTATTTTATCAATGTCTGAGCAACTCTTACTTAGTCGCTCGTAGTAGTCAGATTCTTTCTGCTTAATTTTATGTTGTATGTTAAAATTCTTTTGGAACTTAGCAGGATGGAATTGACCCGAATGGGGACGTTTTGCGGAGAATTCGTTGCGTTGGGGTCTGTTCACGTAATTTACTTGCTTCGTTTGCACGGACGTATCTACCATCCATGGGTACCGGTGGCTTTGGGGGTAAGGGCACATAATTTTGTGCAAATGGATTAACTGTAGCTCAGGTGGTTTGGAGAATCTATTTGTGGCATTACGAGATAGCTTACACAAATGTAAAGCATGACTTAAGTCACGTGGCTCTTTAATGGCCAGAAGTCTTGAGAGATCGCCATTGAGGCCTCTCACGAAAGTGTCCAGAGCTTTGTCTCTGTACAAATCGGTCAGAGTTATCATGGTCTCTGCCGAAGATTCAAAGGTGTTTATCTGATTTAATATCAGAGACAGCTGATAATACACAGCTTGGTAAAATTCTTGAATGGTCATCTGTCTTTGAGATAGAGAGTACAATTGGTACTCCAAGGTTTTCAAATCGCGTTTGTCCGCGTAATAGGATGAAAGACAATTTGAAATTGCTTTCCAATTTAAGGGAGTATTGTAAGACTTAAGAACCGCGTCTGCCTCTCCCACTATTTTATTTCTGATTGTGACAATAAAAAATATTATGACTGTAATTAATAAGACTCCGGATCTTCACATCTGTATGCTGCGTGCATGATTTTATAACTAACAACTTACGCGTAACAGTTTGTGTAATGTTATGTAGTCTAATGTTAAATGTATGTTAATGTTATTTTATGTGTTTCAAATATAAGCGTTAATTATATAGACTTTTCACTGTATACCGGCTGATTCGCTGGTTGTGTACAGGGGGCCAGCGAAGTCCAATCCTGTTGTCTCAAAAGGCTTGCTCGTGACCAGTCTTTCAATAGGTAAGCCTGTCCAGGGCTCAGATGCACTTTTGGTATGTAACCTTTTGCATATAAAGCGTCGCCCAAGTACATTTTTAATAAGTTGTCGCCCTTTAATTATCCGAAATCGCTTGCGCAGCTTGGTTAAGGTTGCGTTCATACAGCAATGCTTTAACTTCTGATGTGCGTCTAACACTAGAAGTTCTGAAAAATAAGAGCTTTTTGGTAAAGTTATTGGATTACACTGCTCTCCAAATTCGCTGTGCAGGAGTCGACCGCTGAGTTTAAGCACACCATCGCTTAGTTTGGAATTAAGACTTACAATTTTTGAATCGCTGGGAATGCCTTGACCCTTTTGCAGTGCGATCAGCTCGACTCCATGTGCTTGTTGCTGTATGTTTTTTACTTACTTACTTACTTACTTAGGTGGCCTTTACAACCCGTTACCGGGTTACAGCCGACCTCAAGAGCTCTCGCCAGGAGCCTCTGCTTCTAGCGCGCCTTCTCCAATTTATTACACCAAGTGTAGACAGGTTCTCCTCCACTTGGTCTTTCCATCGGAGACGCGGTCTCCCTCTTCGTCGTCCGTCGTTGACTCTCGTTTCGAACACCTTTTTCGCTGGAGCTTCTTCGTCCATACGAACGACATGTCCGAGCCAGCGCAAACGTTGTATTGTTATGCGCTGGACGACATCGATGTCGCCGTAGAGCTCATACAGTTCGTGGTTCATTCTTATGCGATAGTCGCTCCCAATACGGACGGGACCGAAGATTTTGCGAAGAATTTTTCTCTCGAATACTCCAAGCGCTGCTGCATCCGTCTGCGACACAACCCAAGCTTCTGCGCCGTAAAGAAGCACGGGTAAGATGAGTGTCTTGTAGAGTGTAAGTTTTGTCTGTCGAGAGAGGGCTCTGCTACACATTTACTGAGCCCAAAGTAACACCTATTGGCAAGTGTGATCCTTCGCTTAATTTCCAGGCTGATATCATTTTCGATGTTGATGGCGGTGCCAAGGTATATGAATTCCTTGACAACTTCAAAAGTATATTGGTCCGCTACAACGTGGGATCCTAGACGCCGCGTATCCCTGTGCGTAACTAGCATATACTTCGTCTTGCCCTCATTCACCGCCAAACCCACTTTTGCTGACTCCTTTTCGATTGCTGCAAATGCAGCAGTGACATCTCTCTTGCAACGTCCAACGATATCAATATCATCAGCGTATGCAAGGAGCTGGACACTTTTGTAGAAAATAGTGCCATTACGATGTACACCGGCCTTCCGCAGCACCCCTTCCATCACAAGGTTGAAGAGGTCGCACGATAGAGGGTCGCCTTGTCTGAAACCTCGCACGGTATTGAAAGGTTCGGAGAGGTTCGTTCCTACCTTGACGGAGCTGATAGTGCTGCTCAACGTCATCCTACAAAGGCGAATCAGCTTCGCAGGAATACCGAACTCAGACATGATGGCGTACAGGCAATCCCTTATCGGGCTATCGAAAGCAGCTTTATAGTCGACAAACAGATGATGGGTGTCGGTCTGTCACTCGCGGGTTTTTTCCAGGATCTGACGTAATGTGAAGATCTGGTCTGTGGTGGATTTACCAGGTCTAAAGCCGCATTGATAAGGTCCGATCAGTGTGTTGGTAAACTGCTTTAATCTTCACATAGTACGCTATAGGACCTTATATGAGATGGCAATAAGACTGATTCCCCGGTAGTTGGCGCAAATCGTCGGGTCACCCTTCTTAAGTACAGGACAAAGGACACTGAGATTCCAATCGTCGGGCATGTTTTCCGCTAGCCATATTCTGCAGAGGAGCTGATACATGCACCCTATCAGCTCTTCGCCGCCAGCCTTAAACAACTCCGCAGGCAAGCCATCAGCACCAGCTGCTTTGTTGTTTTTGAGTCTCAACATTGCAACTCGGACCTCGTCATGGCTAGGTAGTGGAACGTCCACATCATCGTCGATTGGTGGTATCGGGTTGTCTCCTCCAAGGGCGGTATTCGCGCTATCATCGCCAGCAAGCAGCTTAAAGAAATACTCCCTCCATAATCTCAGTGCGCACTGCGCATCTGTAACCAGATTCCCATTTTCATCTCTACAGTTTGATGCTCCGGGCTTAAAACCTTGGGTCAGACGGTTGACCTGTTGGTAGAATTTTCGAGCATCATTTCTGCCCCGTAACACCTCGAGTTCCTCACGCTAGCGCCTTTCTTGCTCCCGTTTTTTCCGTCTAAAAAGGCGCCTCTCCTCCTTTCTTTTTGCCCTGTAGTTCTCCTGTATTGCTCGCGTTGTGGCAGACTGCAGCGTTCTTTTGTGGGCGGCGTTTTTCGCCGCAGCAGCCTCGCGACACTCCTCATCGAACCATTGGTTCCGTGGTGTTGGACGCTTGAAACCAATGACTTGTTCCGCGGCAGTGCGCATGGAGTGGAAGATGTGCGCCCAGAGTCCGTCAATACTGTCAGGTAGAGAGTTGGGATGGTGGAGCAATTCCGAGAGGTGAGCGGAGTAGGTCTCAGCCGTCCGTTGTGATTGCAGCTTAGCGACGTCCAGCTTTCGCTGCGCACTGGGGCGTACGTTCTTCGCGTTGCACAGACGCATGCGTATCTTGGCTGCAACAAGATAGTGGTCAGAGTCAACGCTGATTCCACGGAACGTACGAACGTCCAGCACGCTTGAAGCATGCCTTCCGTCGATCACAACGTGATCAATTTGGTTGCGGGTTCGCTGATCAGGGGACAGCCAAGTGGTCTTGTGGATATCGAGGTGCTGGAATCTGGTGCTACTTACTACCATGTTTCGCGCCGCGGCGAAGTCAATCAGCCTGAGACCATTGTTCGAGGTGGTCTCGTGGAGGCTGAACGGTCCGATGGTGGGGTTAAAAATGCGTTCTCTTCCAACCTTTGCGTTGAAGTCCCCGAGGATGATCTTCACGTCGTGGGTTGGGCAGCGGTCGTTGTGTGTCTCGAGTCTCGCGTAAAACGCATCCTTAACAGCGTCATCCTTCTCCTCCGTCGGGGCGTGCGCGTAAATCAGGCTAATGTTGAAGAACCCAGCCTTGACACGGATTGTAGCCAGCCTTTCATTCACTGGAGTGAACCTGGAGACGTGGTGGCGAAGTCTCCGGCTTACTACGAATCCGCACCCGAATTCGCGCCTCTCCGCATGGCAGCTGTAGTAGATGTCGCAGCTTGCTCGCTTAGAGCAACCTTGTCCTGTCCATCTCATTTCCTGGATGGCGGTAATATAAGCCTTTATATTTTTGAGGGCATCCGCCAGTTGGATAGAGGCACCTTCCCTATTAAGGGTCCGGACATTCCAGGTGCATATCCTTAAATCATAGTCCATTTTCATATTGCGGTGGTCGTCAACGTAGGGGGGGTCCTTATCGGAGGCTCCTTTGTTGGTTTTCAGTGGTATTTTGTTTTACAAGGCAGGTCCCAAACCTTGCGCTTAACCGATTACCGTCTGGAAGACTCGCTGCACACATTAGCTCACTATCTAGCGGGTGCTAGAATAGCTTCCCAGATGACGCCGCAGGGGAGGCTGTGTGTCAACTTGCAATGATCTGTAGCAGAGATCGCTCTGGCGGTCGCCAGGTTGACCACGATCAGAAGCTTTGCTCTGCACAGATAAAGCCAAGCCATATGTATCTGGTGGCACGGTAGTGCCCCCGCCAAGACGAGCCAAGCGAAGCGTAGCGTAAGGGCACTACCTACCTTTTCTCGAAGCGCTTCGTCGTTTTTTTGAGCCCTTATAACTTTGGTTAGGATTATGCTAGATCAACAAAATTTTCGGGATATGTTGTTAATAGCGGACTTATTAAACGTATAAAGTTTTAATTGCATAGCTCCCATACTTTAGATTTTATTGATACCTAAAAAACGCTGATTTCGTCACTGATGATCATCAAAATTCTTAGGTATTTCCCAATGTCCTAGAAAGCTGAAATTTTGTATGTAAGCTAGTATTAGCACAAAAACAACAAAAAAATTATAAAACTTGTAACTTTCATCCCCCAACCCCTTAAACTTGGGGATGCAAGTTTGTATGAGAATTGCAATTTTTAATTTTGACGCTAGAGCAGTGGTCGACACAAAATACACTCACATTTTTTTTGCGTATGTATTGTACGTTGCTAAGCAACAAACACGCAGTTGATGGTGCGTGGCTTCGGCTCTTGTTGTTGTTGTTGACGTCAAGCAACGTCAGCGTCGCAATACGTCACTGCGGCAGAGAAAATTTTAGTAGTACAAAAAGCACGCACATATGCGCGTTTTGTGTATTACACATGAAGTGTGTCGACGTCGCCTTAGCCTATGCGCCAGAGATAGGGCCGTGCCGACCACTGCGCTGAGGGGTAATCTGAACTGAAACTTGATGCCCCCAGATATATACATATATACATATATATAGAGGGTCCTGTTAAAAAAAATTAAAAAAATAAAAATTTTTTAAAAAATAAAAAAAAATTTGTTACAAACAACTTACAAAAAGAAATGAAATCCCACCAAAAAACATTTTCATGTAAAATGTTGCCAAGACGAGAACATATAACTCGCACCGTCAAAAAGTTATCAGATCTCATATAGAGCCAAGCTTCTAACTCTTACACGCCCTAACTCTACAAGGCCTAACTTCACAAACTCTACACCTTAATCAAAATATGTGGCTTGGCCATTTCGCTACATTCACATAGGCGTAAGGTGAAAAATTAATTCACTGTTCATTACTTTTCTGTTATACAATAGTTCTTGTAACGAACGGCCAAGCCACATATTTTGACTATGGTGTAGAGTTTGTGAAGTTAGGCCTTGTAGAGTTAGGGCGTGTAGAGTTAGAAGCTTGGCTCTATATGAGATCTGTTAACTTTTTGACGGTGCGAGTTATATGTTCTCGTCTTGGTAACATTTTACATGAAAATGTTTTTTGGTGGGATGGTTTTTACCCAATATAATTCGGCCTCTTTTAGTTCGTCAGCCATCAACTCTTTGATATTGTTTACATTTGTATTTATTTTCAATTGTTTTAATTTGCTTTTAATTCCCCTAATAAATCGCCAAATATATCCTGTTATTAACTCTCACTCTTATTCCCAACCATCGACATCAGCCCTAGAAATAGAAAAAGACATATCACTGCTGGAACTAATCTCATCACTTAATTCTCTTAAAGGTGTCTCGCCGGGAATTGATCGTATCTCCTATCCCATGATTAAGAATACACCCCTTTCAGTCAAATACCGCATTCTTCATCACTTTAATACTATATTCAAATCAGTAATTTCCCAAATTTATAAAGCAAGCCTAGTCATTCCTATTCTTAAACCAAATAAATGTAAAACAGACCCTAAATCTTACAGGCCAATTTCCTTAAACCTGTGCTTAGCTAAAGTACTAGACAAAATAATTGCTAAGCGGCTGTGGTGGTTTGTCACTTCTAACAATCTTATCCATAAAAATCAATTCGGTTTCAAAAGGGGTAAGTCAGTCTTTGATAGTCTGCTTTTTATAGATCATCTTGCAACTAGAGCCTTATCAACAAAGCGCCACCTATCAATAATCTCTCTTGATTTTACGAAAGCATATGATAAAATTGGTATCCACTCCATAATTCACCAACTTCGGGAATGGAAAGGAGGTCCATTTATGCTTTCTTATGTCCTCCACTTTATGTCCAACCGTAAAATAGTTGTTAAAAATGGCAAAACTATTTCTAATTATTTTCTCCTTCAGAACGGTATCCCCCAAGGCTGTCCTATCTCCGTAATCCTTTTTCTCATTTCATATAATAAACTAGCCAGTGCAATTGCCATCCATAAAGAAATAAAATTCTGTGCATATGCAGACGACTTCCAAATTATTTTAGACCTCAATAAGCAAAAAAATCCCATAGTTCACTTGGACCAATTGTTTATTGATATTAATAACTGGTGTGCATACTCTGGTGCATCCCTTTCTTCTTCTAAATCAGAACACATCCACATCTGCCGCAAACATAACTGTTCATGCACAATTTATACTGGATCCTTCAGTATTCCGTCCGTGACCTCACTTCGTATCCTAGGTCTCACTCTCAACAGCAAATACAAATGGAGTGCTCATATAGCTAAGCTGTCTACTGACCTTACTAAGCCACTTAACATCATTAAACTTCTTTCTAATATTAAATACAACTGCAGTTCATACACACTAACTCAAATAATTAAATCAATACTTATCTCTAAAATAGACTTTTGCCTTCCAATCTATGGTCGCGCCCCTGTGTCCCTCCTTAATAAACTAAATACAATCCAAAACACCGCAATCCGATCAGCTCTTGCTGCATTCCGTACTTCACCAATTAATAATATGCTTATTGAATCTAATATTCACACAATCCACAAAAGAAGCATCTTTTTAACAGCTAAACTTTCTAAGACCCTTATTAACTCCTTTGACTCCCCACTAAGATACCTTATTAAGCCCAATAAAAGAGAATATAAGTACCCAAGCACAATTGACAAAATAATTTATCTCTGCAATTATCTGAACGTTCCCTTCCTCCCACAAAAAACAATCAAAATGAAAGTGTTCAGATGGCAAAATTTAACCGAGTCTATTGACCTATCTCTTTCAGTCTACAATAAGCCAAATACCACCGTGGATATCTATCATCAACTTTTTCTTAACTATAAAAACAACAACTTCAGATACAATTTTGTTTATACTGCGTATTCTATCACTTCTGACACTGAAATTTTCAAACTTGGTCTTCTTCCCCTTCACTCCTCAGTTTTTGCAGCAGAAATAATAGCTATCCACGAAGCTATGAAAATAGTTTAAAAAAACGTGGCAATTTTATCATCTGCTCCAACTCACTCTCAGCAATCAAAGCAATCCTTAATGAATTCAATAACAACTTTTACGCCGTCTCAATCAGACTCCTTATTATAAACAAATTCCCTAAATTTAAATTACTTTGGGTTCCTAGCCATTCAGGCATTTCAGGAAACGAATTAGCTGACAGATCAGCGAAGTCTGCTACTAATCTTCCTCTCATTTACACTCCCAACCTTTCTTATAACGACGTCTCTTCATTTCTAAAAAATTATTCCAATAATAATCATAAATCTCTACTCCAAAAGACTTCGAACTGGTATAAACTATTAAACAACGGCCATAACACTTACCCCATTAATTATAATAATCTTTCAAGACTTGACCAAGTAAAACTTACAAGAATCCGGCTTGGTCATACAAAATTAACTAATGCTCACTACATAGACTCCACACTTAGCAACACCTGCCCTCTATGCAACAACTCCCCCATAAACATTACGCATATAATAACATCCTGCCCAACCTTATCCCATCACCGTTCCTCCATTTTCCTAAACCAGAACCCCCCTCTGTTATCTCGTACCCAAACCAAAGCAACTCTAAACTAATATTAGATTTTATTAAAAAATGTAAAATTTACCACCTAATTTAGAATTAAATAACATATATTAAAATATTACACAATTACACAATTAATTTTAGTAAAAATATTTAAATATTACATAATTTTACACTCTACACTTTTAGAATTAGTTAGCTAAAGGCCCTGGTAGCCATGGCTTTCTTTCGTTATTGTTAGTTTATATCTTTTAAATGTAAACTAGCTTTATATAAAATAAAATAAAATAAGTCTCATCTCTGGAGATTTTTCATCGTCGACTAGTGTTATCCATGATCCAACGCCGATAAATGTGCAAAGCTGCAGCGTCTGTGTTCGCCATGTTAGGCACGACTGTAAGCGGGCGTCCTCGAAACGAGCGGCTCGCTATATAAATGATGACTTGCGCACAGTCTTTGGACCCATTACCCATCGACCTAAGCACTTATAGATATTTAAGCATGGAAAAAAACAACAATGGAATTTCTACTCCTAATCATGCGAGAAATCCCCTTGCTACGGCAGCTGGCACAAGGATTTTGGAGGTACCTAATCTATGCGAAGACATTCCGATGAATAGAAGCAACACAAACTGAATATACCGAGCTGAAAGACCAATTATAAGCATGAAAGAGAGTTTGAAGTTTGCGACATGGAACTTAGGTACGTTGTACGAAACTAGCAAACTTTGGTTAATTCCTTAATTGAAGAGGGAAATCTGGAATTTGGTATTTCACCATTGCATGCCAGAATTAGATGCATGGAGTTTATTTTGAAGCTTGTATACACTTTTCCGCAAGTTAACGAATCCTTTGAAGACAACGCACCAGACAAATATCAATAAAATATCAGGAAAAGCAAAATTCAAAACGATTTCCTTAGTCGACCGCCCCAAATATGGATATGGTAACTCAAACGATGAAAACTCAACACGAAAATTTTTTGCAGAAAACAAAATTACATCAAAAATAACTGGAGTGGATGATGAAATTATCAAAAGATTGGGTGTAATTTTAAATATTTTGAACTGCAAGGAAGAAATGCAGCAAATTTGGTGAATATCCCACCAAGACTGCAGAGCTGTTAATGGAAACTTATCCAGGAAAAAAACTGACTCCCACGCTTCACTAAATTTTGGCACACGGCCAAACTATAATTGAATATCATTGCCTACCCATTGGGAAGATGTCAGAAGAAGCCCAGGTCTCGATTCCTCCAAGGATTATCAAAAATTCAGAGCTATGAATACATGTAAAATATCACGATCAAGGGGAAACGAGGATCTTTTTAATATGTTTGCAGCCTCTTCAAATCCACTAATTGCATCCGTTAGACAAGTAAGATTCAGTACAGAATTAACAAGTAGTTATTCAAAAGATATGTTAAGTATTTAGTTTGGTTTTGAAGATATCGTAACCCAATTTGGCATTAAGAAGTTTTTTGGAGTTCCCAAGCAGTTTACCAAATTTGATCAAAATCAGTTGACTATATCATACATCTCCCATGGGAACAATCGGTAAAAAAAACGTTTTTTGTACAAAATTTGTAGTGTTTCGTTAGTTTGTAAAGATGTTGTAGGCAAGTTTTTTCACTAAGAAGTTTTCTAGAGTTCCCAAGCAAATTTGATCAAAATCGGTTGACTGTATCATATATCTCCCATAGGAACAATCGGTCAAAAAACATTTTTGGTTCAAAATTCGTCTGTTTTTCGTTGTTTATGAAGGTTTCGTAACCTAATTTGGCAATCAAATATCTTTTGGTGTTCTTAAGCAATATAAAGGATTTTATTGCAAGCAGTGGTACTGGGTATCCCAAAGTCGTCCGCGCCCGACGTTAAGTCTAGGACATGATTGCGTTTTAGTCTTCTTGTTCACTCGAGTTGGCAGCACTGACACGAACGGTCGCTCAATTTTTGTGTGCTAATAAAAAAAGAAAAAAAGATGGCGTACGTTAAAGTCGGGCGCAGACGACTTTGGGATACCCTGTACCACCACATTGCAATTAATTCCGACACATTGCTTAAAACCTCCAAAAGATATTTTATTCGGCAAATTTGGTTACGATGTTTTCATAAAAAAAAGACAGTCGAATTTTGCACCAAAAAATTTTTTCCTATGGGGACTATATGATATAGTCAGCCGATTATGATCAAATTTAGTACACTGATTGGGAACTATAAAAGACTTTCGACTGCCAAATTTGGTTCTGATATCTTCAAAACCGAACAAAACACAACGGTTTTTGTAAAAACAGCGTTTTTTTTACCGATCGTTCCTATGGGAGCTATATGATATAGTCAACCGATTTTGATCAAACTTAGTGCAGTGCTTGGGTACTCTAAAAAACTTCTTAATGTTAAATTTGCTAACAATGTCTTTACAAACAAACGAAACGCAACGAATTCTATGGGAGCTATATAATGCAATCCCGAAATCAAAAAAATTAAATAAACTTTTCTCCTATGGATTAATAAGGGATCTAATCTGAAAGTTTGCTTACTCTAGCTCTTACCATCTCTGAGATCTAGGCGTTCATACGGATAGACGCACAGACGGACAGACGGACATGGGTATATCGACTTCTCGAGTCACACTGACCATACTTTGGGTAACTTTGGGGGGTCTCTGACGTCTCCTTGTGTACGTTACGTACATTTTCGGCTTGCACAAACACAATATACCCTTTGTACCATACGGTACAAGGTATAAAAAGTTAAAGCATAATATATAAAATCTATGGATAAGTCCACCTTTGTGGCAATATCTTTTTGAACAGTGAATACAAGTGATTATGTATTTATATATAATTTGAACAAAAAATCAATCTAAAATAGTGACAGTGAAAAATTTTTGAGACTTCGCTGACAAAATATAATAGCCCTGTCTTCGAAACTGGAGAACCTTCTAGGAAAGTAGCTAGCAAAAACGCGTGTTAAATAAAATTGTGTCTTGCGTTAATAAAAAGAAACATAAAAAGTGTTTAAAACAACAAACTGTTAAAATGGGTGACTCACCCGACAAAAACAAACATTTTAGTGACCCGAAATTTCTAATTATTTCTCGTCACGACAACGGCTCCCTATTCAATTTTTCAAGTAATATACTGCAATGACCTCCGCATGCTCAGTGAGGAAACAATTGTAAGCGAATTGTCAGACCAAAACGTCAAAGAAGTGAAAAAAATTATGACAAAGATCGAAGGTGAACTTAAAGAAACTGGACTGATTGTACTTACCTTCAACACTCACATTACACCAGATTACATAATGATCGGTTACGAAAAAGTCAACGTTAGACCTTATATCACCTCTGCGATGCAAAAACTGCTTTCGTTTTGGTCACATAGCCAAGTTATGTAAAAACAAAAAAACCTGCTACAATTGCGCTCAAATATATCACCTTGAAAAAAATAAAAATCATACGTATCAAAGAAAAAATTTGTGTTAATTGCCGAGATAAAAATCTATCAACATGCGACCACTTCTCCCTCGACCGTTGTACAAGATTGTACACCTTGAGAAGGCAATGTTATTGTACTGCCGCTCTGTGCGCACTCGATGGTCTTTCGCAGTACAGTACGCGTTAGATGTTGGTTTGCTACTGATCCCACCCTTGCGAGTGGTCTTCTCTTTATTTTAATTAATCTCTTATTTCTAAGTTACATAATAAACGCTGTGTTGTAAGAAGCAGCGTACTTAAAACTAGGTATATAAACTGTATATAAGAATGTCAAGTGCGCCGTCTTATCTTTATGGGAGCACAAGTGATATTTGACATAGAATACATTATCGAATGCTCTACAGTCGCATTCCAATGCAGGCCGCTTATCCCTTGTTAATTTATGTGCCACATACACGATCCCAACATATGCAGGCCACTTGAGGCCTACACAGAAAGAATAGTCATAAACCATAACTATAATGCGCGCTGCAAGGGTTGCGATGTGACGTCTTATGTTCATGTCTGAACAATCGTAAATGCCCGATCTTTATTAAGCAACAAGAAATCCAAGCCATTAAAACACTCCAGAAGGTAGATGCCAAAACAGCAATCACCATTTACAATGAAAGACACCATATCACTGGACCCTCTATTCTACAATCACCAAGCTAAACACACAATCAACAACCCACCCGGCCACAAGCAACCAACAAAATAACAATACTCGTAACATAGTTGATTACTCTGATATAAGCTCCCTTCCTAATAAAATAGTACATCTACTAATACACAAACCAATCCCCCTCTCCAACACAAACCCCTCTCAAGGACAAACACTAAAAGTTACCCGAGAAGTATTTCAAAAAGACTCCAATATCAACTAAAATTAAAAAACAAAAAATTGACTCAAAACCAACAATTTCAAATGGAATTAAAAAACAATTGAGTGAAGTAGAAACTGAATCAATGAGCGAAGATTAAATCTCTCTCCGTTGCTGGCAATCAGCCATATCATTCGATCGTCCAGCAACGAAGATATTACATCCTTTGACCGTAGTTGGTGTAACAGTTTAGTAGGCACTTTACGCAAATATGTACTTTTTTATTTTCACCACTATTTAATTCTCTAACTACTCAATTTAAATGTCACTAAAAATTATTCAATGGAATATAAAAGGTTACAAGAACAATTGCAGTGAATTGCAAAGAATAATCAAAAAGTATAATCCTCAAATAATTGCTTTACGAGAAACACATTTGCACTCCATCAACAACATTCCCATCCCTACAAACTTTTCTTTATTCTCAAATAACTATTCCCTCAGTTATGGTGGCGTAGCAATATTAATACACAAATCAATGCAGTCTTATGAAATCCCTTTAACAAACAACTTTGATGCAACTGCTATAGAAATCCAATCTACCAAAACACTAAGTCCCTTTATCAAACAACTTTGATGCAACTGCTATAGAAACCCAATCTACCAAAACACTAAAAGTTATTTCTGCATATATTCCCCCACACCAGTCTTTCACCGAGTCAAATTTACATAATGCTTTTAATGTTAATACTAGTGCGTTAATATTAGGAGATTTTAACAGTTGGGGTACCCCATTAGGCTCCCCAAAAAATAACCAAAGAGAAAATACGCTCATTAAGTTTATTAAAAACTCTCACTTTACAGTTCTAAACGATAAATCCCCGACTCATTTTTCAACTCACAATACTTATACCCACATTGACGTATCCCTCTGTTCTCCAGATTTATTACCATACACACACTGGCAAACCATTAATGACCTACATGAAAGTGACCACTTCCCTATACTTATTTCTCTTTTCAATAATAACCAGCAACAACCACCACAAAATAAACCTATATATAAAAACAACCTACTTCAATACCTTAATACCCCTCTCTAACCATATAAATACCACAGACCTCAATGAACAAACTCTCTAAAAACGTCCCATGGTGGAAACAAAACTTGCAAGCCCTAAACGTTGAAAAGAGGCAAGCGGCTAACAAACTTAAAAGGATTATTTACAGTCAAAATATTATTCATTTCCGGAAGGCTGCAGCTAAGTTTAGAAGGGAAATTAAACTAGCAAAAAAAGAATCTCTACAGCTTCACCTCTGAAATCCAACCTCAGACACAAACACGCAAAATCTGGTCTAACATTAGAAAACTTTGTGGACTCAACAACACGAAGCAAATTCACATTATTAACCACCTCCCTCCCAATCTCAGATACTACATCAATAATGCTTTCGCCAAATACTGGTCCAACCAATCTAAAGACACTAATTTCTCTAACGCTTTTAACAACCACAAATTCTCAAATACATATCCATATCCAAATTATAGAATTTCATTCTGCACTTTCCACCTTAAAAGGCCATACTCCGGGCATAGACCGAATATCCTACCCAATGATTGCCAACTCATCTGATTCTGTTAAACACAGAATTTTTAAACACTACAATAACATATTTCGCAACTACTTACCCCAACATTATAAAATCAGTCTTGTTTTATGTGGGGGTTTGTCTTATTTTATATTTATATTTATGCAAAACACTTTGCAACAACAACTGGTTGTTGTTGCAACCAGCACAAAATGTAAACAAAGCATAGTTGGCAACGCGCATCATATTACAGCTGCTGCTGTCCAAATTACTTTACTTTATTGATTTTCACAGCGCGCTTCCCTAGCATCTTCTAATTATTTTATTTATTGCACTTTTTATATGCGAAAGCATATATAGTTGGCAATTTTCTAATTGTCTATCAATTTAATTTAATTGCGCCTATTATGCCGATGATTGTGCGATATTGCGATTAGAGTGTTGCAAAACTCTTCATCGCAGTTATCGATGTTTGCCGATCTTATTGGTATCGCCACCCACTCTGGTAAGGCTGAACGCCACGGCAGCCATTCTTTTCTTTTGCCGACGCCGACAAGTGCAGTACTTAAGTTGCAAGTCAGAGAAAAAAATGATAAAGTTTTTATTTTAAACATATAAGCCATCCAGGCTTAACACAAGGCGCAAAATTATATTTAACCCCCATGCTAGGTGCTGGCGGTTAACGTTTTTGCTTTCATTGGAATTTTATGCAATTTAAATCAAATTGTATCAGCAGGTACGAAAATATTTCATGTAGGGAATTTTTCCTAATTCTCACCAATTAGCAGGTATTATTGTATTAAGAAGGCCGTGCTTAGGCCATCCAAGCCCCGCATAAAACCACCCATAGCCGGGTAGAGAATTTTTGAGGCTCAGATTTGAAATAAAAACACCACTGCTGGTACCGGCTTAAGACACATAGTGCGTTTGTGCCACGCGCCTTGAGGCAGCGTTGGCCACAATGCTGCACTTAATCGAAATTTGGGGAAAGAAGTAAAACCACAGCCCATTGGCACTTGCTGCAAGCAGATGAACCTCGTGCAGTAACTACGATGAAAGATCGGATTGAGCCATGCAGCCTGCGTCAACGTAGTAGCAGTTCAGGATGGTAGTTGGGCCTGAACCACATTCGTTTATCACCACAAGCTTCATTATTTTTGAGTATTAAGACTCCGTTTTTCGTCGCATCACCTTATTGTTAAGCAACAATACCTTGTTTAAGTTATTAAATTGTAAGGTTAAGTAGGTAACGCCTCTGGTATGTATATACACGTGTCAAATCAGCATTTTATATATTTCTAACACCATTTGAAACCCCTAAAACAGGACATCAGTCACCAGGCCTGCTGACATCGATGGACCAATTTGTATACTTGTGAGTACGGCACAGCCGCAACATCCCATAAAAAGAGTGAGTTTATATAAAGTGTTGATAAGTTTTGATACATGTGTGCACATACTTGGCCATTGGCAGTTTAAACTTGAAAACCAAGTTCTTTTGCATTAATTGCCGAGTTTTGTAGTAAATTTATAATGTTGTAAGGGAGGAACCGACCATAAGTCGTTTGATAAAATTAAGTAAAACCATACATTTGTAGTTTCCATATTTTTATATCGCTTTCCAAAGTTTTTGTTTAGTTTAAGTTCTTTATTAGTTAAACTAACAAAAACATGAAGTCGTTTGCTATTTTCTTGAATATATTTACATGAATTATAATGAATATTAATATGAATTTGTACTAATTTATTGAGAGGGCTGCAATGATAAAGATTTAGCACCCATTACAAGGGTAGATGCAATGATATTGTTTAGTACTTGCGTTTACAGGTAGGGCGGGTATAGACGAAGAACCCTAACATCATTGTTCTTCGAGGTATATGGACAGACCCCTCTGTAGCTTTCTACTTCTATCTTCTTGCAACTCTGTCTACCTTTTTTAGTTGTGTGACAGGGCAGCGAACTAGGACGCAAAGACCCACCCCATTTTCCCTGAGCTAGGCCGACCCTGTAGGCAGAGTACGCGTCCAGTAGCTGCACACTAGGCCATGTCCGTTACATAATTAAATGGCGCCCAACGTGGGGCCCGACAGCATCTCCAACGTGGGGCCCGACAGCATCTCCAACGTGGGGCCAGAAAATCCTCTCCAGCCTCTCCAAAGTGGAGCATGACCGAAGCGGTCGAAATCGAAGAAAAAATAAAACGACCGTAACCTAAATTTTTTGAGACCACGTGTACTTGGTTATGTTAGGTATTGCATATTGGACCAGGTCAACGTGCACTCGAGTAGATTTTGGGTTACCCCACACTTTAACTAACCCTTTTGCCTTTTCTCCTTTTTTGGTTCCCCTACATATATTTATTGTTTTGGATTCAGTTGTTGTTATCGTTTGTTGTGATTAGGAATTGCTGGTATGTCTGTTAGGATTCGCGGAGCCAGACCAGTCAATCAGACGATGATTTTTAAGGAATTAGTGGTTCATGATTTGAAATGCTAATTCAATTCCATTTCCTTTTGGTATTTTTGATTTTTGATAGCCTTGGAATTATAGTGCTGGTTATTATCGGTTTTATACCAGGTGATAAATTTTCTTATTTACTGAAGGATAGGTTTTGCCTTTGTGAAATCGAGATTTGTTCTTGCTGGATATTTTCGGCAAGTCCCTCTTTCACGTAGACAAACACTCACTCTAGCTTTTGCTTAGTTTCAGAATCTCTCTCAAAGATAGTGAGGAAGACCATATACCTATTTCTTGAGGTGCTAATAGTTTCATTGGATAAGTCCCAAAATTTTTTTTTTTATCGTTTACCGCAACTATCGTTTATCGTTTACCGCAACTATCGCTTACCGCAAATATCGCTTATCGTTTACCGCAAATTAAAATCGTATATTTTCGTTTTTTTTAGAAATTCCTAACCGTTATAAGATTGAATAACATTTTTGTATTTTATTACCATATAAGTTTCTATTTCATAGCTCGCCAATAGTTAAGATTTTAGAAATATGGCAGTAAGACGTAGTGTCGAAGATTTAGTAGGCTTACCGACTTACAAACCGATTATATGTGTGATTTGTAACGAAAATAACAATGTCACAAACCTTGTAGAGACTCCATGCAACCACAAGTTCCACAGCGCTTGTCTGTTAAGTTGGTTGAGAACCAACGAATCTTGTCCGATTTGCAGGCAGCCTTGCAACCGTTCTCAGATCCAAGAAAAGGATTCGTCGTCTGTTGAATCTAGACCGATATCAGCATCAACGCGTAGTGCAGGCAACAATCCTCAGACTGGAGCTATCCCCAAAACTAGACCAAATACTAGGTCGAATACTCGTAATACACCAACTTTGTCAAACTCACGTCAAAACCAAAATTTGCAAAATAGGCGTGAAAATCCCCGATTAACAGTCGCCTCAGATTCAAATGTGATTGCCGAGGATCGCATACAACAACTAATTTCGCAATCTTTAGAAGGTTATAGAGCTAATTTGACAGCGGCAGTGTTGGATCAAATAACTGCATCTCTTCGAGATTTGAATTTATCTGCACCTTCACGGGAAGCTCGTGAAGAACCTCAACTCGAATGGGAGAACGAAATTCCACGAGTTTCTTTTCGCCCGAACCGTCAGCGCGATGCAGTTCGTGAGCATTTGGGTAACGAATCTAGCGATCGTCTCGATAGAGTTGCAAATATAATTTCTAACTGGCACATCAAATTTAGTGGTACGAAAAATGACGTAACCATTGATGATTTCTTATACCGAGTAAATATCCTTACTTCGCAATGTCTGAATGGAAACTTTGAACTTTTGTATCAGTTTGCCCACTTATTATTCTCAGGTTCAGCGTTAGATTTCTTTTGGCGTGTCCATAGGACGTCTGATTACATGGATTGGTATCAATTAGGTATCCGTTTAAAAAAGAGATACCAAGATCAGCGCACTGATAGAGAAATTAAGAACATTATGCAGCGCAGAAAACAGGGTAAAAGTGAAAGTTTTGATGAGTTTCTGGATGCGATGCTAGCTATTAACGATACGTTGCGTGAACCACTGTTAGATAGCGAACTGATGATAGAAGTTAAGCATAACTTGAAACCGGATTTAAAACATGAGCTTTTACATGTTGACATTCCAAGCTTGGCAACATTACGTAGGGAATGTCACCGTCATGAAGAATTTTTTCGTAATTTTCAAATCAAACCATTTTCTCGTCAAGATGTGACGAAGCGTTTCATTAACACCATTATTCACGAAGAAGAATCGGATGTTCAGTCTGCTAAGAAAAGCGAGGTGGCAGATGAGATTTGTGCAGTCCGATCTAGTGACAGATTGAAATGTTGGAACTGTGATGAATTGGGTCACAGATACCATGATTGCTTAAAGCCCCGCCGCATCTTTTGTTATGGCTGCGGTGCCGCAGATACGTATAAGCCCAATTGTTCAAAATGTTCGAAAAACTCGATCCAGGATGTCCACCCAATTCCGCAAGTGGATGTCCACAAGTAGCTTCGGATGCAAAACCCCAAACTCCAGACGTTCCAACTTCTTTACCTGACGTAACTACTTCTTGGCATTATAAGCTATACCACTTACGATTACAAGAGTATGAAAAGCGCAGATCAGAATTATTTCAAGCTAATGCAATTGCTTTTGTGAAGCCTCGTTCAGCTTTGAGGATGCAAAAGTTCTGGAAGAACAAGCGTAGCCTTAAAAACTTTATTGTGTCTGCTATTTTCCAAAACGGTATTGATATTCGTCCTTTCACTTACCTAAACATCTTTGGTGAGGACTATCTTACACTTTTGGATAGCGGAGCCAACAAAAGTGTAATTGGCGGAAATCTCGCTCATCATATTATCTCTAATAGATTGAAATTTAATAAAATTAAAGGCAATGTCGAAACAGCTAATGGTCAAAAACAGCCTGTTTCTGGCACAATCGTAATTCCCCTGACTTACAATTCTGTGAATGCAGACTTTGAATTTTTAATAACACCTTCTATAAAACAGAACGTTATTTGTGGCATGGACTTTTGGAATAAGTTTAGCCTTTACATTGCGGAGTCTTGCTCACTAGCCGAGATCTATTATGAACGTAAAGAAGAACCCAATAGGTTAAAATTGTCCGTCTTACAGAAATTACAAAATGTAATTAATTCTTTTCCCTCTTTTGAGAAGGATGGTCTTGGCCTAACGAAGCTAATCGAGCATAACATTGACACAGCCGATGCCAAGCCCATAAAACAAAGATTTTATCCTTTATCCCCAGCAAAAGAAAAACTTTTATGCAAAGAAATTGATCACATGCTCAAGTATGACGTTATTGAAAAAGCTCCAATGTCAGCTTGGTCTTCTCCAGTTACCTTAGATGTGAAACCCAATAAAGTTCGATTTTGTCTTGATGCTCGTAAACTAAATGCAGTTACCAGTTTAAAGGATGCCTATCCAATTCCAATTATGGATGGTCTTCTAAGTCGATTACCACCAGTGACAAATTTGTTTGGATCAGGAGTCTCGCGCAAAAACAGCATTCACTGTTCCAAATAGACCGCTTTACCAATTCAAAAGAATGCCTTTCGGATTGACGAACGCTCCACAAACTATGAGTCGTTTGATGGATATAGTTATTCCTTACCAGCTAAAATCCCATGTCTTAGTGTATCTAGATGACCTACTTGTGCTGTCCCAATCTTTCGAAGATCACCTTCTTCATCTATCGGAAGTAGCAACGCAATTGCGTAAGGCTGGACTCACAATAAATGTTCAGAAGAGTCACTTTTGTTTAAATAAGGTCGATTATTTAGGTTACATTGTAGGTGAAGGCACACTTCAGATAAATCCTGACAAGATTTCTGCTGTTGATGAATTCCCAGTTCCGAAAACTCGAAAACAGCTCAGGAGATTTTTGGGTATGACAGGATGGTACCAGCGTTTCATATGTAATTGTTCTTCAGTTATTTTCCCTCTTACAGAGTTATTGCGTGGTAAATCTTTCGAATGGAATGATCAAGCTCAAACTGCATTTCAAAATATCAAAAGGAAGCTATGCTTAGCTCCATTTTTAATACATCCTAATTACGAAAAACCTTTTGTTGTTCAATGTGATACCTCATTGCATGGTGTAGGTGCTGTTCTAGCCCAATGCGATGAATCAGGCTGTTATCGTCCGATTGCGTACATGTCGAAAAAGCTGAATAAAGCTCAGCGAAATTATACAGTTACAGAACTCGAATGTTTAGCGGTAGTATTAGCGATTAAAAAGTTTCGCATGTACATCGAGCTCTTTTAAAGTTGTGACGGATCACGCAAGTCTTCGTTGGTTAATGAATCAGTCTGACCTCAGCGGTAGATAAGCGCGATGGGCACTTAAGCTACAGGGATTCTGCTTTGAAATAGAACATCGCAAAGGTAGCGAAAACGTCGTTGCGGATGCTTTGTCTCGTTCATTTGAGGATGTTGATGAGGTAGCCGCGTTAGAGCTCGAACTTATTCCCGAAATTGATTTAAAATCCGATGCATTTCAATCAGAAGAGTATTGCATCCTGAGGGATAAATTTATTAAGTCGAATTTACCAGATTTTCAGGTAGCTGATAACTACATATACTATCGTATAGATTTCCTAGACAGCAGTCAAGGAAAGGATTGTTGGAAACTGTTAGTTCCATATGCTTTGCGTGAGAGCGTGATTAGAGCTTCACATGATCAACCATCTTCCGCTCATTGTGGCTATTGTTGCGTATATTACCTGTTGTATGTAATTATATTGTATTATCCGGCTCGAACGACCGGATTTGTCATTTAAAATCAAGAAACTGGATGTATTTTTAGTAATGTTTTATTTACTCATATAATTTGGCACTTAAAGTAGAAATAATACAAATTTAATTTTGCGCTCCTTGCGCTTCAACCATTTGCCACAGCACAACAACAACAACCGACGCCATCCATCAGCAATGGCGTTTTTTCGCAACTTATCGATGTCTATCGCTACTAATCTTACATCGATGCTTTGCACAGAACATCGATATTTCCATAAATTTTACCGATATCGGTTTAAATTCAAATTAACTCAAATAATCCACAACATTCTCCTCCCTATTATTAACTTAAGTTAATAATATAACTTATTATTTAACATTTGAGGACTTAACATCTAGTTTTATTAGTTTAACAACTGGTCTCTTATATATAGTGTCTTTTGTCTTAACATCAACAATTCGCACACAGCCATCATTTGCTGGATAAGTCTTAACAATTATGCCTTTAGGCCAAACATTTCTTGGAAGGTCGGAATCCATAATCAAAACAACGTCACCCACACACAACGAGTCCTGGTTTTTTGCCCATTTTCGACTATGCAATAGATATTGTCTATATTCCTTCCTCCATTTTTTCCAAAACATATCTGTCAACCTTTGTGATGCTTTCCACATATTCAAAGTCTTTAAATCATTGTCCTCAACATTAACATAGAAAGTTTCTCTATAATTTGGACCAATTAGTATGTCATTCGGTGTCAAAGGTTCCGATTCAATTGAATCCGTTTGCAAAACGAGAAGTGGTCTATTATTCATCATAAATTCGATTTCACAAAATAAGGTTTTTAAAACGTACTCTCTGGGTGCCCTTTCTTTAAGAAGAAAACACAAATATCTTTTAACCATTTGAATAAGCCTTTCCCATGCTCCTCCCATATGCGGAGTCAAAGGGGGATTAAAATACCATGTACATTTTTTGGTCGACAGAAACCGATTCATTTCGTCCATTTGCCAGTTCATAATTATGTCTTTTATGTCCTTATCTGCTCGTCTAAAGTTAGTACCATTGTCTGAGTAAATCTCAATTGGGAAACCTCTACGGCAACCAAATTGACGAAAAACATGCATAAATGAATTTGATGATAAGTCTTCAGCTATTTCTAAGTGAACTGCACGCGATGCCATACATGTGAATATAACGCCGTAGCGTTTGACATGACTTCTATTAACAGTAATGGTTATAGGTCCAAAATAATCAATTCCAACTTTCAAAAACGCTCTTTCAGTCGCATAGACACGGCATTTAGGAAGCTGACCCATTCTGGGAATTATTGGCGTTGCCCTCTTGTTTTTACAAAATTGACAATTTCGAATTATTTTCTTTACTGTGTTACGGCATCTTATCACCCAGAACCTGTGTCTGAGATTAGAAATGACTGTCTCTGTTCCTATGTGACAGTTTTGAACGTGATAATGGTGCACAAGCATGTCAGTGATGGAGTGGTCTTTACTCAGAACAATTGGATTTTTGGCATCAAAATCATATGTTTCTTCATTTAAGTTGTCTAGTCGTCCTTTTAATCTAATTAAACCATTATCAGACATCATCAAAGGCAGTGACTTCAAATTACTTGAACTATGTATGGGTTTGTTCTTTTCTAATAAGTTTATTTCTCGTTGGTAACAGTCCATTTGAACACGCTTGAAAATCAAAAGTTCAGCCTTCTCAATTTCTTTTGCAGTAAGTTCGCCATACCTACGCCTTTTTAAATTTGACTTCAAATTTTCAACGTATCTTATTACCCAAGCCAAAGCTCTCACAAATCTTGACCAATTTGAAAATCTATTAACGTCTGGCAGGATAATTGTCGTCTTCATATCATTAATCACATTGACATACTCTTTGGTCATGTCATTTTCCTCTACATTGCACATAAAGGTTTTTCCCTTGGGCCATTCCGAGATACCTTTTCTCAAGAAGGGCGGGCCATTAAACCACATACTTTCTATGGTCACAGTAACGTCAATAATTTTTGTTGCCTTGTCTGCAGGGTTTAAGTTTGATGGTACGTGTCTCCAGTTCGCTACATTTGTCAGTTCTTGTATTTCACCCAACCTCTGGGCCACAAAGACTTTAAAACGCTTACTACTCGTCTTCAACCAATATAAGACTATCTCTGAATCAGTCCATAAATAAGTTTTGTCGATTTTAATATTTATAGTCTCCTTTATCATCTTCCAAAGTCGAGGACCCTGTAGCTCCAATCGAGGAATAGTCATTGGCCTTAAAGGTGCCACACGCGATTTTGCCAAAATAAGTAAGCATTCCTTTTGATCTTCATATTCAAACCTAAGGTAAGCACACGCAGCATATGCCAACTTTGACGCGTCACAAAATATGTGCAGTTGCACATGGCATTTGTCGATAGGCAACGACGTCATTCTCCGAGATATGTTTAATTTACCAACGTTAGACAAAGCAAAACATGAGGTCTTCCAAATTTCAAAATGTTCGTCGCTTATTTCATCATCCCAATCTATTCCGCTGCCCCATACTGACTGCAGAAGTATCTTGTTAGCTATGAGAATGTGTGATATAAAACCCAACGGATCAAAAACAGACATGGTTACTTTCAACAAATCACGTTTTGTTGGTCGTTTCAGGAGACTAAAAATCTCAGAATATTGTTTGGCAAATTTCAAATTGTAACCAAAAGTGTCATTTTCATAGTCCCAAATTAACCCTAACACTCTCTCCTTTGTTAAATCCTTTACTTTACGGTCAACCTCCTGCTCGTTAATTTGTCTTAAAACCCGTTTAGAATTCGATATCCAGTTGCACATTTCAAAACCTCCTTTACGGTGTACTTGAATTACATCTTTTATCAACGATACAGCGCTATCAACATCATGTGCTCCTCCCAAGTAATCGTCCATATAATGTCTGTTAACAATGTCTGCAGCAGCCGTAGGGAATTCCTTTTTGAAATCTTGTGCATTTCGATTTCTAACTTGTTGTGCAATGCTAGGACTACATTTTGCCCCAAAAAACAGAACCTGTATCTCATAAATGTCTGGACTGTCCTGTCTATTATTACGCCACAAAATTCTTTGGGCAAATCTATCCTCTTTTCGCACACCTATTTGTAAGAACATTTCCTTTATGTCGCCTACAAAGGCTATCTTATGTTCTCTAAAGTTCATAAGGACAGATGACAACTGATTGTATAAGTCTGGTCCAGTTAGTAAAAAGTCGTTCAGACTGAAACCACTACTTTTGGCGGCGGCATCAAAAACAATTCTCAATTTGTCTGGCTTATTTGAATTCAGTACTCCAAAATGTGGCAAATAATAAGTTAGTGGCGACTCAGTCTCTATTTCGGAGAAATTTAATTTTTTAATATAACCTTTTGATATGTATGACTCAAAAACCTCCGAGTATTTTTTTTCCATAATTGTAATCTTTATCCATTTTGCGTTCACAAAGCAAAAGTCGAGAATAAGCATTTTTATAGCTTTCAGGCAAAACGACATCTTCGTTCTTCCAAAACAATCCACATTCAAATCGGTCTCCTACTCTCTTGAGAGTTTTGTCCACTATACTCAAACATTTCTTGTCATCAACAGACACAGGTATATCATTCCTAGCAATCCATTCATTTTCCAGAGTCCAATAAGATTTTACTATATTATGCAAAACGTCTAGGTCATCCTTATCATTCATATTTTTGTCATGAACATGAAATAAATAATTTGTCCGGGTACCACTTTTGTTTGTATTTTTTAAACCATGAACAACCCAGCCTAATAGAGTTTTACTGACAACAGGGCCATTGACGGATGAATATTTAAGCTTTCGAGAAACTATCAGTGACCAATGATCTTGACCTATCAAAATCTTTGGTTGGGCATCAGTATAAGAAAGGTCTTTAAACTGTTTAAGAAACCCATCCCTTGTCATGTCATCAATTGTTATAGTTTGTAGTGGCAAATTCAAATTAGTTATGGTTTTAACCCGTCGCATGGTAAACGTCTTTTGGGAATATTTCGTACCTTTTATTTTAACACTAACTACTTTTGATTTTTCTTCTTCATAAACTTCATCGTTTGTCCACTGCATTCTCAAAGGACTACTAGGTCCATCTAGTCCAAGTTCATTAGCTAAACTCTGATCTATAAGAGACACAGTTGAGGCTTCATCCAAAAGAGCATATGTGTTAATTTCCCCATTCGGACCCAGAAGAGTTACGGGAACTATTTTAAGTAACACCTGACTTTGATTTAAGTTTACACAACAATTTTTCTCTGTCGTGGATTCAATCACCTGACTGTCGTGTGAGATCTGACTCCGATCTTCCAAGTATGGTTTTTTGTCTTTATGCAAGAGAACATTATGCGAGAATTTACAATCATTTATACCACAAGTCTTTTTGCGCTTACAATCTCTAATTGAATGGTTTTTAGCCAGACAAGCAATACATAGGTGATTTTCTGACACATGTTGCCAACGTTTGTTAATGTCTACATTTTTAAATTTTTCGCATACAGTTACATAATGATTTTTTGACCTACAAAAGTTGCAATATTTATCTTGTCTGATTGTTTGTTTATTATGTTGCATTGGCTCACTAGCAATAGTTAATGTCGTCTCTTTTGACTTCACTAGTCCAAATCCTAAAGCCTGAGCTGCTTTAACTTTTTCGCCAAGCCATTTATGAAAAATAATTATTTTCGGGTCGGTACACTTGGACTTTTGGTAATGTGTCATAAATGCAATGCGTTGTGAGACGGGTAATTTTTCTAAAATATCATCAAACAGTAACGGATTTCGATTATGATCAACTTCTTCTAGCGACAATAAATTGCTAATCAAATTAGCAACCAGATCATATAATTTAATAACCTTTTCATGTTTGTCTTCTTTAACACTCGGACAATATTTTACTTGCTCTATCAAAAGACGTACAATGTGACTTGGATCACCAAATCTTTCTTTCAAAATATCTAAGATGCATTCAACATTTTCTGGCAACAACAGTAACGACTGTACTGCCTCTTTAGCTCTACCTGTCAGTGCTTTTCTTAAACGAGCTATGTTTTCATATTTGTTAAAATTACACATTTTGGTACTGTTTATAAATTCTGAATAAAAAATAGGCCAATCCAGAGGATCGCCTGAGAACATTGGCAAATCTTGTGTTATAGTCTGTCTTGCCATAAAGACTCTCATTACGTTTTGCGTACAGGTATCATCATAATTTTTTGATTCGTTACATTCATATTCTAACTTACGTGGCAACTTTTCAATCCACTCACGTGTTTTACTCTGCATCGGCTTTTCGTTGACGTCATCTTCGGTGCATAGGCTACCAGCCATGAAGCTGTCTTCTTCACACTGCGCCAATACCAATTCCTGCTGAAGTTTTAACTGTTGCTCCTCGAACTCCAGTGTTGCTCGCTGCTGTTTAAGTTCCTGTTCCTTTTTCAAGAAGTCCATTTTCACTTGTATTTGTTGTGTTTTTGTCGAATGCAGCGAACGGTGCGATGTTTCAGATTTGTTGTCGGTGGACAAAACGAATGGAGTAGATGTCTGAATCACCGTTTTGTCCATTTGTGATTCCATATCCTGATTTTGGTTGTTGTCTTTGACTTCATCTGCCGTGGCTGGCAAATTCGTTGTCGTCTTCTTAAATTTGGGTGGCATGATCGCTGTCCACGATTACTTTTCACAAATCGTTGTCCAAAAGAGTTTCAATTATATTATATGCAATGTGTGTATGTCCAAGTTTACATACTCGGCCGTACATACACAACTTTATATCACATATACCCTTTTCAGTCGTACACACACATACAGGTATGCCCAAGCTTGTCTGCTCGGCCGTACATACAAGTATGTTTTTAAATGCGTAGTTAAATTCCAACGACGACCTGTACAAACCAGTGTGATCTAGATTGTTTGCGTATACACACACACACACATATGTATATGCTTGCACTTTTCCAATTTTACGACGCAATATCTAGCGTCTGTCTACAAAAGCACCTCCTTTTAGTCTAATTTCTTTTTGCACAATCGTCAAGCTCCAGTCAAATGTTTAGGTCTAATTTATCCACATGCCAGTCAAAAAGCTCGAAGGACCATTTATTGTTGCGTATATTACCTGTTGTATGTAATTATATTGTATTATCCGGCTCGAACGACCATTTATTGTTGCGTATATTACCTGTTGTATGTAATTATATTGTATTATCCGGCTCGAACGACCGGATTTGTCATTTAAAATCAAGAAACTGGATGTATTTTTAGTAATGTTTTATTTACTCATATAATTT
This sequence comes from Chymomyza costata, assembly GCA_018150985.1. Lineage (NCBI taxonomy): Eukaryota > Metazoa > Arthropoda > Insecta > Diptera > Drosophilidae > Chymomyza > Chymomyza costata. Next base: position 99,277 of record JAECWU010000010.1, on the reverse strand, counting down.
GGCACGTAAAGTAGAAATAATACAAATTTAATTTTGCGCTCCTTGCGCTTCAACCATTTGCCACAGCACAACAACAACAACCGACGCCATCCATCAGCAATGGCGTTTTTTCGCAACTTATCGATGTCTATCGCTACTAATCTTACATCGATGCTTTGCACAGAACATCGATATTTCCATAAATTTTACCGATATCGGTTTAAATTCAAATTAACTCAAATAATCCACAACAGTGGCATTGCTAAATGCTTAGAACGGATTCAGCGAAACTTTTATTGGCCGAATATGGTAATTGATGTACGAAACTACGTTAGCAAATGTGAGCTATGTCAAACGTCAAAATACCCAACGCGGGTACTAAAAACTCCAATGGGAAGTCAAGTGACAACTGAAAGGCCTTTCCAAAGGTTATACGTTGATTTTATTGGTCCTTTTCCACGCTCGAGAAAAGGAAACGTCGGTATCTTTATTGTTCTCGATCATTTCTCGAAATTTACGTTTCTGAAGGCAATTAAAAAGTTTACTACGGCTGCTGCAATAAACTGTTTGAGAGACGAAATTTTTACATGTTTTGGTGTTCCAGAGGTATTAGTTAGCGATAATGGCACTCAATTTAAAAGCCATGATTTTGCTTCATTTCTAACCAAGCATGGTATCAAAAATACATTTACAGGAGCATATGCGCCACAAGCAAACGCCGCAGAAAGGGTAAATCGTTCAATTAAAGCCGCCTTGAGAGCATACATTCGTAAAGACCAGCGCAGTTGGGATGTGTTTCTTAGTAGCATAAATTGCTCATTGAGGAATTCAATTCACCAGTCAATAGGAATATCACCATACCTAGCACTCTTTGGTCAAAATATGATAACACATGGTCATGACTATCGAATTTTGAGGAATTTGAAATTACTTGGCGAGGGCACGGCGAAAGTGGCACGAGAAGACGAATTCTCATTAATCCGAGCCAACATCAATAAGTATTTGAATAAAGCTTACGAAAGGAATAAGCGAACATATGATTTACGTTCCAGTCCAAGATCCTTTAATGCTGGACAAGAAGTCATTAAACGAAATTTTGTACTTAGCAATATGGCAAAGAATTTCAATTCCAAATTGGCACCTGTGGGTATTAAAGCCCGAGTCAAACAAAAGATAGGTAATTCCTTGTACTTGCTTGAAGATTTAAATGGCAAAGAGTTAGGATCTTTTCATGTTAAAGACATTTGGGAATGCAAATGAAAACCCTTTTTCAGCTTTTATATTTGCCATGTTGGCAAAATCAAACCTGTCCTGTGGGGGTTTGTCTTATTTCACATTTATATTTATACAAAACACTTTGTTGTTGTTGCAACGCGCATCATATTTCAGCTGCTGCTGTCCAAATTACTTTACTTTGTTGACTTTCTCAGCGCGTGTCCTTAGCATCTTCTAATTATTTTATATGTTGCACTTTTTATGTGCGAATGCATATATAGTTGACAATTTTCTAATTGTCTATAAGTTTAATTTAATTGCGCCTATTATGCCGATGATTGTGCGATATCGCGATTAGAGTGTTGCAAAACTCTTCATCGCAGTTATCGATGTTTGCCGATCTTATTGGTATCGCCACCCACTCTGGTAAGGCTGAACGCCACGGCAGCCATTCTTTTCTTTTGCCGACGCCGACAAGTGCAGTACTTAAGTTGCAAGTCAGAGAAAAAAATGATAAAGTTTTTATTTTAAACATATAAGCCATCCAGGCTTAACACAAGGCGCAAAATTATATTTAACCCCCATGCTAGGTGCTGGCGGTTAACGTTTTTGCTTTCATTGGAATTTTATGCAATTTAAATCAAATTGTATCAGCAGGTACGAAAATATTTCATGTAGGGAATTTTTCCTAATTCTCACCAATTAGCAGGTATTATTGTATTAAGAAGGCCGTGCTTAGGCCATCCAAGCCCCGCATAAAACCACCCATAGCCGGGTAGAGAATTTTTGAGGCTCAGATTTGAAATAAAAACACCACTGCTGGTACCGGCTTAAGACACATAGTGCGTTTGTGCCACGCGCCTTAAGGCAGCGTTGGCCACAATGCTGCACTAAATCGAAATTTGGGGAAAGAAGTAAAACCACAGCCCATTGGCACTTGCTGCAAGCAGATGAACCTCGTGCAGTAACTACGATGAAAGATCGGATTGAGCCATGCAGCCTGCGTCAACGTAGTAGCAGTTCAGGATGGTAGTTGGGCCTGAACCACATTCGTTTATCACCACAAGCTTCATTATTTTTGAGTATTAAGACTCCGTTTTTCGCCGCATCACCTTATTGTTAAGCAACAATACCTTGTTTAAGTTATTAAATTGTAAGGTTAAGTAGGTAACGCCTCTGGTATGTATATACACGTGTCAAATCAGCATTTTATATATTTCTAACACCATTTGAAACCCCTAAAACAGGACATCAGTCACCAGGCCTGCTGACATCGATGGACCAATTCGTATACTTGTGAGTACGGCACAGCCGCAAGTGAGATTATATAAAGTGTTGATAAGTTTTGATACATGTGTGCACATACTTGGCCATTGCCAGTTTAAACTTGAAAACCAAGTTCTTTTGCATTAATTGCCGAGTTTTTTAGTAATATTTTAATGTTGTAAGGGAGGAACCGACCATAAGTCATTTGATAAAATTAAGTAAAACCATACCTTTGTAGTTTCCATATTTTTATATCGCTTTCTAAAGTTATTGGTTACTTTAAGTCCTTTATTAGTTAAACCAACAAAAACATGAAGTCGTTTGCTATTTTCTTGAATATATTTACATGAATTATAATGAATATTAATATGAATTTGTACTAATTTATTAGACGGGCTCCAATGATAAAGATTTAGCACCCATTACAAGGGTAGATGCAATGATATTGTTTAGTTTTTTTGCATTTACAGGTAGGGCGGGTATAGACGAAGAACCCTAACATCATTGTTCTTCGAGGTATATGGACAGACCCCTCTGTAGCTTTCTACTTCTATCTTCTTGCAACTCTGTCTACCTTTTTTTAGTTGTGTGACAGGGCAGCGAACTAGGACGCAAAGACCCACCCCATTTTCCCTGAGCTAGGCCGACCCTGTAGGCAGAGTACACGTCCAGTAGCTGCACACTAGGCCATGTCCGTTACAATTATCAATAATTAAACCCAATTCAAATAAAACTGCAATAACCTCATATCGCCCGATCTCACTGAACTCCTGTTTCGCCAAACTTCTTGACAAAATTATAGCAAAAAGGTTGTGGTGGTTTGTTATAGCAAACAAACTTATCCATAGCAACCAGGTAGGCTTTAATCTAGGTAAATCTGTTACAGACAATCTATCATGTTTGGATCACCTTATTACAGATCCTTATCACATAAACAACATATGTATCTCAATTATATCTCTAGACTTTAATAAAGCATTCGAAAAGATTGGAATTCATGCTGTACTTCAACTTCAAGAATGGAACATAGGTCCGAACATATTAAAATATGTAATTAACTTCATGAAGAATAGGAAAATCAAATGTCGAGTTCCAAACAACATATCCGAAACCCTTTCACTAGAAAACTACACTATTGTAAAGTTTAACCAATGTCAAAGGCAACACACAACAAACCTAGACGATCTATTTAATAAAATTAACCAATGGTGCTCTTTTACTGGCTCATCACTATCAATTGATAAATGCAAACATTTACACATTTGCAGGAAGCAGAACTGCCAATGTACAATCTCAACAAATGGTTTCATGATACCCAAAGTAGCATTTATGAAAATACTTGGTCTGATAGTTGACCGAAAATATAAATGGAACAAACATATAGAGGATATACGATTTTTTTTATTGTGTAAAACATTTTATGAAATTATATATTCTCCATTTTGATCTTATACCTTTTGCCATCTTTCGGGCAAGAGATTGATTCCACGCTCATAAAATTTTTGATCCTTGCAAGCAAAAAACTGGTCCAAGTGGTTTTCGACGTCCTGAGTTTAGGTAAAGTTTCTCCCATCCAAAAAATTTTGCAGAGACCGGAACACGTAATAGTCCGAAGGTTCCAAGTCCGGAGAATATGGTGGGTGCGGTAGCACATCCCATTCAAGCTGCAAAAGCTTTTGGCGAGTCATCAAACTTGTATGAGGTCTCGCATTATCCTGGTGGAACACTACACCTTTTCTATCGATCAATTCTGGCCTCTTCTGTTTGAGTGCATCACTCAATTTGTCCAGCTGATCACAATACACTTCAGGATTAATCGTGGTATTGTCGGGCAAAAGCTCAAAGTAAACGATCCCTTTGAAATCCCACCAAACAGACAACATAACCTTTTTTTGGTGAATATCGGCCTTCGAAGTGGTTTGAGCGGGTTCATCCTTTTTAGACCATGATCTCTTGCGCTTTACATTCTTGTAACAACCCACTTTTCGTCGCCAGTAACAATACGCTTCAAAAATGGATCACTTCTTTGAAGTTTGATAAGCAAATCACAGTCGTTAATGCGACGAAGCAAATTTCGTTCTGTAAGAACATGAGGAACCCATATGTCAAGCTTCGAAATTAATCCTAGAAGTTTCATGTGCTTTTGAACGGTTGCGTTAGACAAATTTAATCTTTCAACAATCTCTCGAGCTGTTATTCGACGATTTGCCGAAGCAAATGCGTTGGTCGATCCAACGACTTTATTTTATCCACATCGGCTACAAGAGGCCTTCCAGGACGTGGTGCATCCTCATGATTGAAATTGCCGGAACGAAATTTTGCAAACCAATTTTGGCATTGGCGTTCGGTCAACACATCTTCTCCGTGCACATGACATAATTTTCGCCTTGCATGAACTGCATTTTTACCCTTTTGATAGTAAAACAGTAAAATGTGCCGAAAATGTTTTCGATCTTCCATCTTCGATAGGGTACCAAAAATTTAACAAAATTTTTTACAAAAATGTATACTTCAAATATATAACGTTAAAGTGGTTAAGTGTGAAGTTGGCTGCGAAAAAATTCAATAAGATCAGCTGTTGTCATCAAACGAAATTACTTAGTGAACGACCCAATAAATGTTTATCTAACGTCAAATTTAACTTTAGCACTCACACCTTTATTATTATATCGAAAATTGCTTTCTATGGGTATACATCATCAACAAATTTTAAATAAATTCAAATTGTTTTAAACAGTGCAATAAGGTCAGCTTTGGGTGCATTCAGATTGACCCCAATCAAATACCTTTTGATGGTATCCAATTTTAACACTGTAGTTGAACGAAGAGATTACTTTCAAGCTGAACTCATTAAAAACATTTCTGTATCTAAAAACTCACCCCTTTGTTCAATCTCAAAAAAACTTAAAATCAACTCTCATTGCAGTAACAAATTTTTATCTGCCATACGAAACTCAATAAAACTATGTAGCCCACTTGACATTAAACCCTTTACTCCACCAGAAATAAAAGCCAAACAACCCTTTTGGAATCTATCTCAAAACTTAATCAATACTGAACTCTCATTGTTGCCAATACACGAAAAACACCAAAACATATTCTTGCAAAAATTCCTAAATATTAAAAATAATTCACCAAAAAGCAACTTCATCTACACTGACGGGTCAACTACCCGAACGCCGTCGTCTGTACTGCTCTTATGTGTTAAGTTGTTGTTGGCTGCTGTGTTGCATATTTTGTTTTGGTTCTTCATTCACATTTGTTTTTCGCGCAACTAGTAAAGTGTGCGTATGGATGAATATGGAATAAAGGGGCGGGGGGACATGTGAGGTTTTTTGCGTGCATTTGACCGAAAGGCAAATAGTTTTGAACAGGTAGTAATTTTTTATACAAAGGTACAAAGGTATGGTACAAAGGGTATATTGTGTTTGTGCAAGCCGAAAATGTATGTAACGTACAGAAGGAGACGTCGGAGACCCCCAAAGTTACCTAAAGTATGATCAGTGTAACTCGAGAAGTCGATATACCCATGCCCTGTCCGTCTGTCCGTATGAACGCCTAGATCTCAGAGATGGTAAGAGCTAGAGCAACCAAACTTTCAGATAAGATCCCTTATTAATCCATAGGAGACAAGTTTAGTTTATTTTTTTGATATCGGGATTACATTATATAGCTCCCATAGGGGCGTTTCAGAGGACCTCGAAAAAAAGCAAAAGTTTTAGATGGATAATTCGTTTGTTTATGAAGATATCATAACCAAATTTGGCAACCGGAAGTTTTTTAGAGACCCCCAGCACTGTACCAAATTTGATCAAAATCGGTTGACTATATCATATAGCTCCCATAGGACCAATCGGTCAAAAAATCGTTTTTTCTACAAAATTCGTTGCGTTTCGTTTGTTTGTAAAGATATTGTTAGCAAATTTGGCATTAAGAAGTTTTTTAGAGTAGCCAAGCACTGCACCAGGTTTGATCAAAATCGATTGACTATATCATATAGCTCCCATAGGAACGATCGGTCAAAAAAACGCTTTTTTTACAAAATTCGTTGTGTTTCGTTTGGTTTTGAAGATATCGGAACCAAATTTGGCAGTCTGAAGTTTTTTATAGTTCCCAATCAGTGTACTAAATTCGATCAAAATCGGTTGACTATATCATATAGTCCCCATAGGACCCGATCGGTCAAAAAAATGGTTTGGTGAAAAATTCGACTGATTTTTTTTTTTTTATGAAAACATTGTAACCAAATTTGCCGAATAAAATATCTTTTGAAGGTTTTAAGCAATGTGTCAGAATTAATTGCAATGTGGTGGTACAGGGTATCCCAAAGTCGTCTGCGCCCGACTTTAACGTACGCCATCTTTTTGTACGTTTCTTTGTGTACAATGTACAAGGAGGACGTATGGACAATTTGTATGCTATTCAAAATTGATTCTTAATACAAATTTAATATTTTATTGTTGCTGAAAAAAATAAATATTTATACCCTGTACCGTATGGTACAAAGGGTACATTGTGTTTGTGCAAGCCGAAAATGTATGTAACGTACAGAAGGAGACGTCGGAGACCCCCAAAGTTACTTAAAGTATGATCAGTGTGACTCGAGAAGTCGATATACCCCTGTCCGTCTGTCCGTCTGTCCGTATGAACTCCTAGATCTCAGAGATGGTAAGAGCTAGAGCAACCAAACTTTCAGATAAGATCCCTTGTTAATCCATAGGAGACAAGTTTATTTTATTTTTTTGATATCGGGGTTACATTATATAGCTCCCATAGGGGTGTTTCAGAGGACCTCGAAAAAAAGCAAAAGTTTTAGATGGATAATTCGTTTGTTTATGAAGATATCATAACCAACGCTGGCAATCGGAAGTTTCTTAGAGACCCCCAGCACTGTAACAAATTTTATCAAAATCGGTTGACTATATCATATAGCTCCCATAGGATCGATCGGTTGAAAAAATGTTTTTGTACAAAATTCGTTGTGTTTCGTTTGTTTGTGAAGATACCGTAACCAAATTCGGCATGAGGAAGTTTTTTAGAGTACCCAAGCACTGTTCCAAATTTGATCAAAATCGGTTGACTATATCATATAGCTCCCATAGGACCAATCGGTCAAAAAAACGTGTTTTGTGCGAAATTCGTTGTGATTTGTTTATTTGTGAAGATACCGTAACCAAATTTGGCATTAAGAAGTTTTTTAGAGTTGCCAAGCACTGTTTCAAATTTGATCATAATCGGTTGACTATATCATATAGTCCCCATAGGACCGATCGGACAAAAAAATTTGTTGGTGCAAAATTCGACTGATTTCTTTTTTTTTTTATGAAAACATCGTAACCAAATTTGCCGAATATAATATCGTTTGGAGGTTTTAAGCAATTTGTCGGAATTAATTGCAATGTGGTGGTACAGGGTATCCCAAAGTCGTCTGCGCCCGACTTTAACGTACGCCATCTTTTTTGTTTAAAAAGAAATATATAAGTACATCTAATTCTGTTTTTACGCTATAGATACGTTACCAGAAAATACGCGTAAAAAAAATTCGCGTAAAAAAAATACAGTATGGGATTAGTTCACCGTTTGAAAATCCAACTAAAATAATATCAGTTTATGATATAAAAAAATCGTTTTCAAAGGAGATTTAAATTTTTTTATTCAAATTTAAATTTTATATTAAATTTTTTTATTTAAATAGTTATTAGATAAGGAGAAACGAAAAGATGGCGTACGTTAAAGTCGGGCGCAGACGACTTTGGGATACCCTGTACCACCACATTGCAATTAAGTCCGACACATTGCTTAAAACCTCCAAAAGATATTTTATTCGGCAAATTAAAAAAAAAGAAATCAGTCGAATTTTGCACCAAACAATTTTTTTGACCGATCGGTCCTATGGGGACTATATGATATAGTCAACCGATTTTGATCAAATTTAGTACACTGATTGGGAACTATAAAAAACTTCCGACTGCCAAATTTGGTTCCGATATCTTCAAAACCAAACGAAACGCAATGAATTTTGTAAAAAAAGGGTTTTTTCGACCGACTGTTCCTATGGGAGCTATATAATATAGTCAACCGATTTTGATCAAATTTGCTACAGTGCTTGGGTACTCTAAAAGACTTCTTAATGCCAAATTTGCCAACAATATCTTTACAAACAAACGAAACGCAACGAATTTTGTACAAAAAACGATTTTTTGACCGATTGGTCCTATGGGAGCTATATGATATAGTCAACCGATTTTGATCAAATTTGGAACAGTGCTTGGGAGCTCTAAAAAACTTCTTAATGCCAAATTTGGTTACGGTATCTTCACAAACAAACGAATCACAACGAATTTTGCACAAAACACGTTTTTTTGACCGATTGGTCCTATGGGAGCTATATGATATAGTCATCCGATTTTGATCAAATTTGCTGCAGTGCTTGGGAACTCTAAAAAAACTTCTAAACGCCAAATTTGGTTACGATATCGTCACAAATAAACGAAACACAACGAATTTTGTACAAAAAAACATTTTTTCGACCGATCGATCCTATGGGAGCTATATGATATAGTCAACCGATTTTGATAAAATTTGGTACAGTGCTGGGGGTCTCTAAAAAACTTCCGGTTGCCAAATTTGGTTATGATATCTTCATAAACAAACGAATTATCCATCTAAAACTTTTGCTTTTTTTCGAGGTCCTCTGAAACACCCCTATGGGAGCTATATAATGTAACCCCGATATCAAAAAAATAAAATAAACTTGTCTCCTATGGATTAATAAAGGGATCTTATCTGAAAGTTTGGTTGCTCTAGCTCTTACCATCTCTGAGATCTAGGCGTTCATACGGACAGACGGACAGACGGACAGGGGTATATCGACTTCTCGAGTCACACTGATCATACTTTAGGTAACTTTGGGGGTCTCCGACGTCTCCTTCTGTACGTTACATACATTTTCGGCTTGCACAAACACAATATACCCTTTGTACCATACGGTACAGGGTATAAAAAATACAATAAAGAATATTAATTTCACAAAGCGAAAATTAATATTTTCACTTACTAATTTATTAACTTAACAACAATTTAACGTCACCCTTAAACGATAGACCAGATATTTACATTATGGCAAATTCCGAAGAAGACTCGTGAAAAGCAAATCGACACATGTCACCTATTCGTCGACTTCAAAGCTGCTTTTGACACGCCTGATAGAGAGAAGTTTTTCGTAGCCATGTCTGAATTTGGTTTCCCTGCAAAGCTAGTTTGGCTTCGCATGATGACGTTGAGTAACTCTTGCAGTTCCGTCTTGATAGGAAAAGACCTCTCCGAACCATTTGATACCAAACGAGGTTTCAGGCAGTGTGATACACTATCATGCGACTTTTTCAATTTACTACTGGAAGCTATCCTGCGACGGGCCGCTGTCAACAGGTCAGGCACAGGAGCTTTCTCAAAAATTGAAAAAGAGTCGGAAAACATGGGTCTGGCTTTAAGTCTGGACAAGACGAAATACCTGCTATCTACAAGTAGAGAAACGACACCACGGGGAACAGATAGCGACAACTTCGAAGTTGTAAATGATTTCGGAACCAGTAAAAAAAATGAATGCATGAAGATACGTCGACGGATTAATCTTGCTAACCGGTGTTACTTTGGGCTAAGTAAAGAACTCAAGAGTAGAGCCCTCTCTCGTCACACGAAACTAACCCTCTACAAATCCCGTATTCGATTGAACCACGAGCTGTATGAGCTATACGGCGACGCTGATCTAGTTCGGTGCATACAACTACAATGTCTGCGCTGGTTAGGTCATGTTGCACGAATGGATGATAATGCTCCAGCCAAAAGGTATTCGAACGGAAATCAGGGACGCCCGCCTCTGCGATGGGAAGATCAGGCAACGGCGGATATTCATAGCTTTGGGATTGCCAATTGGCGCCAGCAAGCACAGGACAGAAACTGCTGGAGTATGATAATTTCCGCGGCTAAGACCGTTAACCGGCCAAAATAGTAGTAGTAGTTCCTACAATTTAATGTTTTTGCTATTTTATAATTGCTGATTTATTTTTGTTGTTTGTTAATCGTTGTTGTTGTCACATTGAAAGCAAAAGGAGTAATAATTCAAGGAAAAACATATTTACGGTATTCCCGCAACTAATAAAATTGTCTACTATCACCTTTTTTTCAAACTATACAAATATTTATTTATGCAGTTGTTTTTATACCCTGTACCGCATGGTACAAAGGGTATATTGTGTTTGTGCAATGTATGTAACGTACAGAAGGAAACGTCGGAGACCCCCCAAAGTTACCTAAATTATGATCAGTGTGACTCGAGAAGTCGATATACCCATGTCCGTCTGTCCGTCTGACCGTCTGACCGCTGTCCGTATGAACGCCTAGATCTCAGAGATGGTAAGAGCTAGAGCAACCAAACTTTCAGATTAGATCACTTATTAATCCATAGGAGACAAGTTTATTTTTTTTTTTGATATCGGGATTACATTATATAGCTCCCATTGGGGTGTTTCAGAGGACCTCGAAAAAAAGCAAAAGTTTTAGATGGATAATTCGTTTGTTTATGAAGATACCGTAACCAAATTTGGCGATCAGAAGTTTTTTAGAGTTCCCAAGCACTGTTCCAAATTTTATCAAAATCGGTTTACTATATCATATAGCTCCCACAGGAACGATCGGTCAAAAAAACGCTTTTTTTCAAAATTCGTTGTGTTTCGTTTGTTTGTGAAGATATTGTAACCAAATTTGGCGTTAAGAAGTTTTTTAGAGTTCCCAAGCACTCTAGTAAATTTGATCAAAATCGGTTGATTATATCATATAGCTCCCATAGGACCAATCGGTCAAAAAAACGCTTTTTTTACAAAATTCGTTGTGTTTCGTTTGTTTGTGAATGTTCAGCTGGGTGGCTTCTGTGGTGTGGTTGGAACTCCTCTGTGTAGTTTCCCTTGCTCCCAAGTAAAACGTCTGGTGTTTTAGTGTATAATTTGGTGTTTATTCAATGTCTTAGCCGTAGCTTTAGCGACAGATAATATGCTGGAAAATGTTTACAAATCAAAACGAAAAGGTACGCATGCAGCGGGTCTGCTTACGTCAATTGTTCTGGGAGCACCCATTGTACTGCGCTCTGCTTAGCATAGCATAAGCGCAGCATAAGATGAGCGGGGTCGGGATCACTTCTTGGGAATCTTTTCACCTAAGTGAGCGCAGTTTACGCTCTTTTAGTGAGCGCAGCTTACGCTCTTTGAGCACGGAGCTAGGCTTAACCCACTCATGCCTTTTTGGCATGAACATACTGCCCCCTTGCAACGTAGTGTTGCAATGAGAGCTGTAGTTGGAGGACGTGGGCCAAGCCGAGTGCTAGCTGTGGAGTGCGTCACGCGGTGATGAGGAGCAATGGAGTAAGAGCGCGTGATGTATTTTCGCCGCTCAAGGGATCGCCAGGCAGCACCTGGTTGTAGCATTTCTTCCTTGGCTGTCTCATCGCTGGATCGGGATGGAGATGGTGGTCAACATTTCTCGCTGTGCAGGGCCTGATTTTTTGAACCTCTCGGATTAAGCGTGTGAGTGGACGAGGACCCTTGGGAGTACTTACGTGAAGGAGCGTGTGATGAGCTTTACCACAAGTGTGGCATTGGTCTCTGCTCCTGCAAGTTCGCCCGGAGTGTTGATGGGCAAGCCAGTTCCGACAATACTTGTTGGCAAGAACCACCTTGAGACGCTTTTTAGCGTCAAGCTGCAAGAAAATACCGCATTTACTTAGGGCGTGGGACAGACCCGGCATCGGTAGGAGTTATTTCCATCTGGGTCTGTTCTCATATTTGAAGGCGTCTCATTTGGAGCTGCTTCGACTGAGGAAGTGCGAAGTGTGGCAGCATTAAGGGATGGATTAGAATCAGGTACCACAATCGTCTGAGCCTTGGTATCGGCATTAAGTACCAGTCCTGATTGCAAAGTGTCGTTTTTGACTCTGCTATTGAGTGATGTACCTGAGCCGATGGCCTGAGTACGGCTCTCAGTGGAAGGCGGACGTAGTCGGATGAGATCGTTGTTGAAAATGAGGAAATTGCTTTTACCGCCCCGGATGATGTTGGCCCAGTGAGGATCCATCCAAAAATTGTCTCCTGGCCCAGCAGTGAACCACAAACATTATGTTTTGTGCCGCGGAGCATGATGGATAGCATGATGGATAGCATCCGCACCGATGAGAAGATCAATCTCTGCGCTTTGAAGGCAATTGGGGTCAGCCAGCTGCACATCAGTTAAATTTTGAAGTACAGCCTCGGCAATCGAGTCGGATGGCAGGCTCCTTGCTAAGGCTGGCAGCACGTAGGCTGCTACGTCGACCTGTAGTCGTGGATTTTTTGGAGGGGCTAGCATGAAGTGTCATAGCCGTTGGGTTTGAGCAGCAATGGATTGGCTTATACCCGACACTTTGGCCTGCACAGATTGGAAAGGCAGTTTGAATTTGTTAAACAGAGTTTCTGTAATAAAGGTTCCCTCTGAACCTGGGTCAAGAAGAGCACGGACAGTCAGCGTTGCGCCCAGATGACAGACGTTAACAAACGCCGTGCCCAGGAGGATTCCTTGGCGGTGGGAAGCAAAATAGCTCTGAATATTTGTTTGTGGATGAGAGAAAGTGGACTGTATTTGTTGAGGAGTAATGGATTGCGTCGGAGTGTGTGGTGGCGCCTTTGGCACGTATGACAATTGTGCGGACTAGGGCGTTCGCGAAGTGAGTGGTCACTTGCGAATCAGTTTTGGCATAGCTTCTTATGCAGAATGACGGTTTGTCTTTCTGCAATCGACATTTTGAGGAAGCGAGTACAGAGACGGATCGCATGGTGTTCCTCGGAGCAGAGAAAACATGTTTTCTCGGAGGGTGGCGCTATTACGCCGACCTTGGCTTTGAAAGGACGTGCTTTCTTGGAGGCAAAATCCGTCGGAGAGAATCTCAGCTGGTTTTGCGTTCTTGTAGATGGATTGAGATCTTCAATTGCCTCAAGTGTTCGGTATCGCTCAATAAGGAAAGTATTGAGCTCAAGCCACGTAGGAATGTCAGCTTTGGCTTTTATGGATTGCTCCCATAAAGACCGCGTTAGTCTTAGAAGTTTCGACGAACATATGTACACAAGAAGACAATTGCAATTTTCAGTTTGGATCTGAGAATGTGCGAGAGCCACCAAACAACCCTGGATCGTGCTTTGGAAATCCTTAATGGCTGTTCCCGACTCATGGGAAATCGAGTCGAAGCTTAAGAGGACTTTAACTGGCTGTTCCCAAGTAACCTCTTGTTCTCAAAACGCTCTTTGAGGTTTTCCCATGCCGACTGAAAACCGTCATGCGTGAGAGGGGATTTCGCCACAATAGCGTTTGCATCACCTTTTGTTTTTGCAAGAAGGTGGAATAGCTTTTCAACTGGAGTCAGTTGCGGATTGTCAATGTAGACAGCAGTGAACAAGTCACGGAAAGTGGGCCATCGCTTATATTCGCCCGAGAAGACTTCTATGTCAATTGGGGGGAGGGTAATACCTCGATCTATCATAGATGTTTGGAAGTGCGGCCGTACGGACTGTCTGTTCGAATCAGTCATACTATCGATACGCTCGGAGAGGAGAGCCATGCACCGCTCGTAGACCGAATATGAGTATTTATACTTGGCTCTGATGACTTGAAGATCACTTCTAGCGTCATCACTCTCTAGCGCAAGCAGAGCCTTGGAGCAGGCCTCATATTCTTCCTCTACGTTTCCCCACAGCGACTTCGTGTGGTCGCGCCGAACTTGTAAGGTGTATATGGAGACACCTGTGGTGGGAGCTGCATTAACTACGTCCTCGAAGTCGATCAATTTTTCTGTTGCAGCGCTGAAGTGACTAAGAGCCATGTCTCTTTTATTCTCTTTAGAATTATTTATTGGAAAGGGGCTCTGGAACTAGAAGTGGGTGAACAAACAGTTGAGTGGACTTAAAACTCAAAATCGGTATACAATGGAGATGTATTTTTGTTCCCAGAATTATTTGTTGAAATAAGTCTTCTCCCGCCACAAAAACGATTCAGTTTTAGTAGAAAAATTTTTGCAAAGAACTTATTAAGTTTCAGTGGAGTTGAAATCTTAATTATATTGGAGTAGTGGCGCTGAGGAACTTGTAAAATCCAATTACAATTTTTATTTAATGGGGAATAAAATAACAATAGTTGTCAATGCTATTATTTTTGCGAGGAATAAGCAACGGAGAAGTTGCTAGCCAAACTTCTGGAAATGCGTTGGAAGATTTTTTTTATACCCTGTACCGTATGGTACAAAGGGTATATTGTGTTTGTGCAAGCCGAAAGTGTATGTAACGTACAGAAGGAGACGTCAGAGACCCCCAAAGTTACCTAAAGTATGTGACTCGAGAAGTCGATATACCCATGCAATGTCCGTCTGTCCGTATGAACGCCTAGATCTCAGAGATGGTAAGAGCTAGAGCAACCAAACTTTCAGATTAGATCCCTTATTAATCCATAGGAGACAAGTTTTTTTTATTTTTTTGATATCAGGATTACATTATATAGCTCCCATAGGGGTGTTCCAGAGTACCTCGAAAAAAAGCAAAAGTTTTAGATGGATTATTCGTTTGTTTATGAAGATATCATAACCAAATTTGGCAATCGGAAGTACTGTACCAAATTTTATCAAAATCGGTTGACTATGTAGGGTCGATCGGTCGAAAAAATGTTTTTTGTACAAAATTCGTTGTGTTTTGTTTGTTTGTAAAGATATTGTAACCAAATTTGGCGTTTAGAAGTTTTTTTAGAATTCAAATTTGATCAAAATCAGTTGACTATATCACATAGCTCCCATAGCACCAATCGGTCAAAAAAACATGTTTTGTGCAAAATTCGTTGTGATTCGTTTGTTTGTGAAGATACCGTAACGAAATTTGGCATTAAGAAGTTTTTTAGAGCTCCCAAGCACTGTTCCAATTTTGGTCAAAATCGGTTGACTATATCATATAGGTCCCATAGGACTAATCGGTCAAAAAAACGTTTTTTTTACAAAATTCGTTGTGTTCCGTTTGGTTTCGAAGATATCGAAACCAAATTTGGCTGTCGGGAGTTTTTTAGAGTACCCAAGTACTGTAGCAAATTTGATCAAAATCGGTTGACTATATCATTTAGCTCCTATAGGAACGATCGGTCAAAAAAACGTTTTTTTTACAAAATTTGTTGTGTTTCGTTTGGTTTTGAAGATATCGGAATCAAATTTGGCAGTCGGGAGTTTTTTATAGTTCCCAATGTAGTGTACTAAATTTGATTAAAATCGGTTGACTATATCATATAGCTCCCATAGGACGAATCGGACAAAAAATCGTTTTTTCTACAAAATTCGGTTTGTTTCGTTTGTTTGTAAAGATATTGTTAGCAAAGTTGGCATTAAGAAGTTTTTTAGAGTACCCAAGCACTGCACTAAGTTTGATCAAAATCGGTTGACTATATCTTATAGCTCCCATAGGAACAATCGGTCAAAAAATCGTTTTTTCTACAAAATTCGTTGCGTTTCGTTTGGTTGTAAAGATATTGTTAGCAAATTTGGCATTAAGAAGTTTTTTAGAGTACCCAAGTACTGCACCAAGTTTGATCAAAATCGGTTGGCTAAATCATATAGCTCCCATAGGAACAATCGGTCAAAAAACTCTTTTTTTACAAAATTCGTTGTGTTTCGTTTGGTTTTGAAGATATCGGAACCAAATTTGGCTGTCGGGAGTTTTTTTTAGTTCCCAATCAGTGTACTAAATTTGATCAAAATCGGTTGACTATATCATATTATCCCCATAGGACCGATCGGTCAAAAAATTTTTTGGTGCAAAATTCGACTAATTTCTTTCTTTTTATGAAAATATCGTAACCAAATTTGCCGAATAAAATATCTTTTGGAGGTTTTAAGCAATGTGTCGGACTTAATAGCAATGTGGTGGTACAGGGTATCCCAAAGTCGTCTGCGCCCGACTTTAAAGTACGCCATCTTTTTTTTAGGTTTATATGAGTTCTATTTGATGTATGATTTCTATTATGTGTACATTGTAGACAAGATTATTTTGTTCTTATATACTTAAAAGTCGTAGACGTGGATGGTGTAGTACACAAAATATTCGTTTTGATTATTATTTTTTTTTTTTAAATATATATTTATATCGATATTTTTATAGTGATGGAGTTTTAATGAAATTAAGTGACTCGTGTTTCCGACTTATTTTTGGCTTATCAATTATAAATTTTAAATAAAACACGGCTGGAAATTTGTTTATTTATTTTTAGGTATAGTTTTAGTGTCCAACTATGTTTAGGATTGTGTTGCAATTAATAATTGTGGATGATAAATGTGGCAATAATGCATGTTTAATTGGAAACCAAACATTTTTAAAGAAGTGCGCGAAATTGTGTGTGAAAATACAAGAACTGGAGGAGAAATGCGCAGCCGGGCAATAGAACTGCTCTGAATTTGGAAATTCGAATGGCACTTGTTTTTACTTTATGTTGGATTGGGTCTCTTTTTTTTGCAGATATATATATATTATATATATATATATGGCTGATCCTCGGAAGCTAAAACATGACTAGCTGCTAACTAAGACTCCGGCACCGCCCGAGCTAACCTCGGCCTCCAATTTGCGGCGAACCAGATTCACCAGATCCTTTAATGTGACCTCCAATGTTGGAAAACTGCTGCGTGCATGTATGGCAACCTTTTCATCCATGACATTGTGCAATTTGCGCACCTGTTCAAACGAGAGCACAGCCAAACGTTGTGTGCCACCCTTATCGACGCTCTCCAGTGAACCATGATCCGAGGTCGAGGCTATCGATGATCCTGAACTGGGAGATGGTGGCGGTGTCTCTGTACCGCCATCTGAGTGAAAACCATCATCGATTTGATAGACGTCCATTCTGTTGTTGCGTTGCTGATGATATAACGGTTCGGGTTCGTCTAGTGTCCCGCACTGCATTATGGGATAGGCGACGCGTGCCTTACTCAAACGCTCTAAAATCGTCAGCTTGCTGCTACTGGATGAAGATAGCACACGACGTGCCGGCTGCACAATGGGCACAAAATCTCTATTACGTTCGGCAAAACTGCGACCAAATGAATTACGGCGATCGCTATAGGAACGTCAATATTGTACTGAGCCAGAAGTATTATTGTGTCTTATGCTGATTGTTATTGTTTTGTGACGAACCCATATAGGATTTGGATTTACGATATGGCTTATTGGTATACATAATGGGCTCTATGGCAGGATAACAGCCGCTGTCGGCGGTGCTTAAATTTGTGCCAAAACTGCTGCCCGCGTCGGAACTGATCGAGGACTACTATGACTTCGTAGTCGTACTCTAACAACTGGAGTTTCCAACGTACTAACTTGAAGTTGGGTTCTTTGAAACTCATAAGCCAGGTCAATGGCCTATGATCCGTTACTATCTTAAATTTTTGCCCGAATAAGTAGGGCCTAAAGTATTTGATTGCCCAAATAATTGCTAACATCTCCTTTTCCACTGTTGAGTAGTTCTGTTCCGTGTCGGACAGTGTTCTACTCGCAAACGATACTGGCTTGTCCTTACCCAAAGGACCTTGTGACAACACTGCTCCTAGTGCCACGCTGCTTGCATCTGTGGTCAAGATAAATTGTTTAGTAAAATCTGGGTACTGAAGTAGCGGGTCTCATTACAAAGAAGTGTTTTGCATAACTCGAATGCTTTAATATACTCCTGACCTATCCCCACTGCTTTCTTGCCTTTTAACTGGTGTGTCAATGGTTTTGTTATTTTTGCGAAGTCTTTTATGAATTTCCTATAGTACCCCAATAATGATTTTATTTCTTTTCTAGTTTTGGGCATTGGAAACTTTTGAATCGTCTCTAGTTTCTTTGGGTTAGATTTAATACCTTCGTCAGTGACGATATGCCCTAAGTAATCAATCTCTTTTCTTAAAAATTCGGACTTGTTAAATTGTAGTTTGAGATTTGCCTCTTTTAATTTGGAAAAGACTTGTTTTAAATCTTCCGTGTGTTCTTGGAGCGACGCGGAAAATACAATTATATCGTCCAAATAGACCAAACAGCATTTGCCTATTAATTCTTTTAAAACGCTGGCTCTGAAAGGTTTGGTATATAGGGGAATATCATCCGCTGTTGGGATGTTATGTTTAATCAAGTTAGTAAATGTGAGTTTTTCATCCTTATTGTAAAATAAGGACGGAAATTTTAGACAAAGCTTTTTGAGTTCAAATTTCTCCTCGGCGTTTAAATGTTCTGTCCGCAATTGCTTTAAGATTTCCTCGTTATTTTTGTGAAACTCCTCTTTGTATTCTAAAAAATTGATTTCACTAAAATTCTCCTCTTCCCAAAGCTGTACAGCCCTTCGGAAATAATATTTTCAGCTACCTCTATTTGTATAGAATGTACCTTGCTTAATGTTTACCGGCAGTACTACTATCGTTCTTGTATTTGGTTCTAATATAAACAGTTCCGAAGTATGATTGGATCGGATATTAATCGGTAAGTTGGCTTGCGACGTTTCTAATGTTAGGGATTGTAGATCTGTCTTAGTCTTTAATTGTCGTAAAATGTCCATGCCAAAAAGGCCATCAAAAAAATCGTGAAATTTAAACAATGAAAATGTGAATTTCCCATCCGTTTGGAACTTTTGAAAAATTGGGAATTTAACTTTTTCCTTTAATGAGTGTATATTTAGTACGGTTTTGACTACGGTCGGTTCGCTTAATTGAATTCTATTACTTTTTGTTGTGAATTATGGGTCTAAAAATGAGTCTGATGCCCTAGTATCAATTAAAAATCTCAAGGATCTTCCGAATGGAGATTCTATAAAGACATAGGGTAATCTAGATCCATGTTTATTAGCGTCTATATATCCTGTCTATGTTCTGAGGCGGGTACGCGAAAATTTGTCGTTTCAGTCCAACCTTGCTTTTGAGGTTGCGATTGTTCTTTAGTTGGTTCGTTTTGTTCTATGTTGTACAGTCTTCCTTCCGTCTCTGAATTTCCACTACGTTGAGATTGTCTCGATTCTGTTTCTTATTTTGGCATAGTTGCCAACCTATTTGCTCTCGGTGTGGTGTTTGGGTTGTGGTACCGAGAAGACCCGTTTAAATTATCTGGTGTCCTTAGTGTTTCTGGTTGTTGGTAATTTCGGCCCTCGTAATTAACCCGATTGGGTCTCTCATAGCGGACAACATTGTTTGATTGATACGGACTGGAGTTATTTCAATATCGATTTCCTGTATAGTTTGTTGGTCTTAAATATCTCTCGTTCTGTCTATTATGAGCGACCACTGCTCTTTCGAACTCCTGTCTTTTCATCCGTTCCTGGTAATAAATTTCCCTTTCCTTAATGGCTGCTTCATAAACTTCTTTTAAGGATGTTGGCTTTAACGACCTAACGAAGCTACCTAATGGTACCTTTATACCACTTGCAAAGGTGGATAGGCAAGTTTTTTCATACGCTGTTTTTATTTGCTTTAGCCACGGTAATTTCTTTTTCAGTTGCGTCAACTAAATTGAATAGTGCCGACCTGATCTCAACAATTTTCTCATAAAGATGAGATACCGTCATTTCCCTCTGAGTCAGTAAATGCAAGTCACATAATAATGATGATTCCTCCCGCTTATCCGAGAAACTTGAACTTAATTCATTTTTAATTTCGTCCCAATTTAGTGGGACGCCAGCCGCAAGCAAGGCTTTATTGGCTTTTCCCTCGATTTTATTACGGATAGCCCTAAGCAACATTTCCCCGTACGGGGTCTGATCAGTTCCCCTAATCAACAAAAGAATCTCCTCTACATTGTTAATAAACTCGTTAAGAGTTTTTGCATTCCCCTCATAAGGTGGAAGAAAACGGATGGCATCCGGAATTCTAAGTGAGTCAAATACTTCCTGTGGGTCGAGTAACGCTTGATGAGTTGGTGGAGTCGCTCGGCCAGACGCCATTTCTTGGCAGTTATCACTAACGTTTTCAATCTTTTCTGTGTCTTTTGTAGATTTGTCCCTAATATCGGACAAGCTAGCACTAATTTTAGTCTTACTTCAGGCAATTGTTGGTTTTACTATAATACATATATATATAGTTTTCTACACCAGGTCTACACTAGTGTCTAGTTTCTTTTTGGGTCACGAAATATAAAACAAATCTATATTAAAAAAGTGACCACCGCGTATGCGCTCAATTTCTGGCTGAGTACAAAAACAGCAAGCGGAAACGGACTAGAGCAGTGATGTGCACCCATAGCCCGTGGGGGCCGAATGAAAATGAGTACTCACACAGATACGAGACGAGCACTTGCCGAAGTAAAAAGCCAAAACGAAAAAATGCTAGCGTGCACTGACAGAATAACTGTAGTCACTACAACTATACCAATACATTTACATTTTGGCCGCTCTCTTTTTGCACATCCCTGGACCAGTGCACGATCCGAGCAACAGCTGTCAAATTACCAACAAATTTGCTCTCCCGCTCGCTCTCTTTCGGTGACGCCTCATTGCAAAAAGTATGAAAAGATCTGTAAACTTATCTATATAGAATTTAATACTATCGTTATAAATTTAAAAGATATAGACCCATTGGCGGCCTCGAATTACCAGATTCCCTGGATCTACAGCTCATCAACTAAACGTCCAGCCGCTCACTTTGCTGGTTCCATTGTCGTATCCGAAAAGCTTGCCAAAATCGCTTATAGCGCTAAAGCAGTGAAATTTTCAAAGCACGTGATTTCAGGATTTAATTTAACTTGAGTATTCAGCGACGCGCTGACATTGGCAACATTTTGCGTTATATCTTATAGCAAGCAATAAAAGCTCTCAGTAGAAAAGAGAGCAAAAGCGTAATAATTATAAAAAAACAAATTAAAACAACAAAAAACACAGCACAATAAAAAAGCGCAAGAAATTAACTAGTGTATGGTATCAGCAATAACAAGACAAAAAAACGAAAAAAACTTAATAAAATTTTTTGATTAAAAATGTATTTTAAAGGTATAACGAAAGCTTAGTAAATAACAAAACGCAAAAGCAAAAGTAAAAACAAAATAAACTAAACTCAACCGTTAAACAAAGCAGACGCAAAACTTCTATACGGTACATCATTAACAACTACAAAAGCAAAGACAGACGACTGCGAAGCAACGCAAAAAGCAGAGCAGCGTAAAGCGCATAGCAAAGCTGTTAAACAATTGAAGAACTGAAAACTACAAAAAAAAATGAGCTAAAAACACTAAATAGTTCTAACAAATTGAAAAACAACGCATTTCAAATCAAAATTTTGTGCAACAAGTGTCAAGTGTTTGCGTTTTTTTTCTTAAAGCTTTTCGTTGCGTACTGAAATAAAAAGCTGCTAAGGTAAAAACAAATAAAAGTGCAACAAGTTAAATTAAAAGTGTTTTGCCAGCAAAGATGGTGAAACAGGCAACTAACAAAATGGCCGGCCGGCAACAATTACAGGCGAACACTGTGACGTCAGCAGGCGCTGCAACGCAACAGCAGCAACAAGAAACACAAAACAATCAAATGAAGCTGGCTGACATTCCGGTCAATACGAAAACCAAAAGCAATAACAATGTGAAAAGCAACAATAATAATAACAATAACAACAACACAAATCGTGTTAAAACAACGAGCACCAACAAAACACAACAGCAGCAACAACAGCGCAACGGCAACGGCAACAACAACGGCAACAGAAAGAGCAAGCAGCAAAAGCAAAAGCAGCAGCTAAACTTGTCAAACACACAAACGCGCATTAGCAATAGCAAAACCAACAACGATTGCAACAGCAATGTTAAATCAAAGCTGCAGGAGCGGGAGGTCAATACTAATTGCAGCAGCAGTGCTGCCAACTCGACAGAAAATGCCTCCCTTAAAAGCAATGCAACACAGGAGCGTGATAGCAAATTGAATGCCACTGAGCTTTTGACTGCCGCTCTAACCGTATCCTGCGCCAAATGTTCCAAGCCAGCCGTACTATCTGCAGTGCCATCCTCCGCCTCCTCGATCAGTTCCGACGCGGGCAGCAGTTTTGGCACAAATTTAAGCACCGCCGACAGCGTCTGTTATCCTGCCATAGAGCCCATTATGTATACCAATAAGCAATATCGTAACTCCAAATCCTGTATGGGTTCGTCACAAATACAGTACACAACAGTACAATATTGACGTTCCTATAGCGATCGCCGTAATTCATTTGATCGCAGTTTTGCCGAACGTAATACAGATTTTGTGCCCATTGTGCAGCCGGCACGTCGTGTGCTATCTTCATCCAATGTTGGCGGCGTCATGGCCAGTAGCAGCAAGCTGACGATTTTAGAGCGTTTGAGTAAGGCACGCGTCGCCTATCCCATAATGCAGTGCGGGACACTAGACGAACCCGAACCGTTATATCATCAGCAACGCAACAACAGAATGGACGTCTATCAAATCGATGATGGTTTTCACTCAGATGGCGGTACAGAGACATCGCCACCATCTCCCAGTTCAGGATCATCGATAGCCTCGAGCTCGGATCATGGTTCACTGGAGAGCGTCGATAAGGGTGGCACACAAGGTTTGGCTGTGTTCTCGTTTGAACAGGTGCGCAAATTGCACAATGTCATGGATGAAAAGGTTGCCATACATGCACGCAGCAGTTTTCCAATATTGGAGGTCACATTAAAGGATCTGGTGAATCTGGTGCGCCAAATTGGAGGCCGAGGCTAGCTTGGGCGGTGCCGGAGTCTTAGTTAAGGACATACGCTTGAATGGCGGTGCAGCTAGTCATGTTTTAGCTTCCGAGGATCAGCCATATTATGACTTGGACTTGATATTTGCCATTGAGTTGAGTTCACCGCGAGTCTTTGATCGTGTCAAGACCGCCGTGTTAAATACTCTGCTCGATCTGATGCCAGAGGGCATATGCAAACGTCGCATTAACCATTGCTTGCTCAAGGAGGCAAAATGTTGGCAAAATGGTCAAGGTTAATAATAATAATGATGGCGATCGCTGGTCAATCATTTCGCTAGGCAATTCGCCTGGGCATAGGAATGTGGAACTCAAATTTGTGGATACCATGCGACGTCATCCTCATCATCATCATCATCATCATCATCATCATCATCATCATCATCATCATCATCACCAACATCACCAACATCACCAACATCACCAACATCACCAACATCACCAACATCACCAACATCACCAACATCACCAACATCACCAACATCACCAACATCACCACAGTATGCCTAATGGGCCATGAGCGGGGACAAACGTTGCATTTAATACAGTCCAGCAGTACCAACAGCAGCAGCATCATCATCATCATCATCACCAACAACAGCAGCATCAACAGCAGAAGCATCAGCAGCATTTGGAGCTACAACAGACACAGCAAACACAGCAGGTTCCATTATCTCAAGCGCAAGCACAGACCACAACCGTGACCCTGGTTTCAACGGCCGTAATACAAGCCGCTCAAACGCAACAGCCGCAGACCGTCTATGTGCAACAGGCGGCGCCACAGCCAAATGCAGCAACCATATGCTGCACAACCGCTGCACCCGGCACGGTGGAGCAGCATCAACAGCAGCAGCAACAGACCATACAGATACAAGCGGGACCACCTGGTCTCATTTACGCCAATGGCGTCTACTAACCACCTGTGATTCCCAGCACCATTTGCACGTGCAGTTCCACCTGGCTGAGCACGAATGGAATTGGAGCAGCAGTGGCCCAGGCTACAAGCCCACAAATCATTTCCGGCTCGAAGGACCAAATGTTCAGCTGGGTGGCTTCTGTGGTGTGGTTGGGACTCCTCTGTGTAGTCCCTTGTTCCCAAGTAAAACGTCTTGTGTTTTAGTGTATAATTTGATGTTTATTCAATGTCTTAGCCGTAGCTTTAGCGACAGATAATATGCTGGAAAATGTTTACAAATCAAAACGAAAAGGTACGCGTGCAGCGGGTCTGGTTACGTTAATTGTTGTGGGAGCACCCACTGTACTGCGCTCTGCTTAGCATAGCATAAGCGCAGCATAAGATGAGCGGGGTCGGGATCACTTCTTGAGAAGCTTTTCACCTAAGTGAGCGCAGCTTACGCTCTTTTACTGAGCGCAGCTTACGCTCTTTGAGCAAAGCTAAGCACGGAGCTAGGCTTAACCCACTCATGCCTTTTTGGCATGAACAGTGAAGATACTGTAACCAAATTTGGCATTAAGAAGTTTTTAAGAGTTCCCAAGCACTCAGGTAAATTTGATCAAAATCGTTTGACTATATCATATAGCTCCCATAAAAAACGACCGGTCAAAAAAAAGCTTTTTTACAAAATTCGTTGTGTTTCGTTTGTTTGTGAAGATATTGTAACCAAATTTGGTGTTTAGAAGTTTTTTAGAGTTCCCAAGCACTCTAGTAAATTTGATCAAAGTCGGTTGACTATCATATAGCTCCCATAGGACCAGTCGGTCAACAAAAACTTGTTTTGTGCAAAATTCGTTGTGTTTCGTTTGGTTTTGAAGATATCGGAACCAAATTTGGCAGTCGGAAGTTTTTTATAGTTTCCAATAAGTGTACTAAATTTGATCAAAATCGGTTGACTATATATAAAAATATTGTTTGGTGCAAAATTCGTCCGATTTCTGTTTGCTTATGAAAATATCGTATCTTTTGGAGGTCTTAAGAAATATTTCGGACTTAATTGCAATGTGGTGGTACAGGGTATCCCAAAGTCGTCTGCGCCCGACTTTAGCGTACGCCATCTTTTATGCCTTGGAAAGTTACGACGATTTTATGAATCAGTTTTTGTTAATGGATTACATAAAACGTAAATGTGTCGTAAATGGTTGTGCTGGTGGGGTGCAACTATTTTCGATTCCTATTGATAGAAAAGAGGAGTGGTGCGAAAATTTCAATCTTAACGTAAAGTAACTTGCAAAAGATGCTGGCGTTTGCGATCTTTATCACTTTACTTTATTGCTGTTTGGCACACAAACTAAAAAAAGGTGCAATGTCTACTTTAGAATTGTTTAATGTTGTAATTAGAAATATTGTCAATTTTGAATGTAAGCCGGGTTGCCTTATTACACATATTGCCATTAAAATGTCTAGCTGAATAAGGTACGTTTTTTATTTGGTGTGAATATGAATCAAATAGATGTGGTGGAACAATGTTAAAAATAAAACAAAAATTTTATGTTTTTTTTTAAATGTCTGAAAAAAAAATTTTTTTGTTTGTCAAAAATTATAATAAATTTGTATAATATTGATATGATGGAAAAAATTTATTTATTTTGTAGGTAAATATAAAAATGTTGACATTGCTCAACAAATGATTTTTTAATTATTTTCTTTAAATGGTGCAATTTCAATAAAAATTTATGGGATTACATTGAACATAAAAAATTAAACCAAACTAAAGGAAGGTGCTTGCTAAATGTCCATCAACTATGGGATACTTACAGGGATCCAATGGTGAATGGACCACTTCAAGCGAGGAATCGCTGAAATTACTTACACACACTCACTTTCCGGGTTGCTCTACCACCAAGTCAGTGGAGATCAATCATGTGTCAGATAGGACCTGCGTCCTCGCGAATCTGGTTACTTTCGGAAAGGTTAAATGGACCATAAACTCCTTTAAACCCTTTAAATCGCCGGGACCTGACAACATAATCCCAGCTCACCTACAATATGGAGGGGAATCTGTCGACAGATGGTTGACGGATATCATCCTCAGAATCATAGCCACTGGGATCATCCCGGAAGCGTGGCTTATATCTAAGGTTGTCTATATTCCCAAAGCAGGGAAGGCTACACATACGCAACCCAATGATTTCCGGCCCATAAGTCTTTCATCGTTTCTTCTCAAAACGATGGAAAGGCTAATTGGCCTTCGTCTCAGGAATACA
The DNA here is from genome assembly GCA_018150985.1 of Chymomyza costata. Classification (NCBI taxonomy): domain Eukaryota; kingdom Metazoa; phylum Arthropoda; class Insecta; order Diptera; family Drosophilidae; genus Chymomyza; species Chymomyza costata. Next base: position 72,879 of record JAECWU010000010.1, on the reverse strand, counting down.
ATTCCTCAATCCCAAATGTCAGACTCACAACATGCTTACAAAAAAGGCTGCTCCACGGAGACAGCCCTGCATTCGGTGATTTCAAGAGTTGAGAAATCACTTCAGCTTAAAGAATTCTCACTAGTTGCTTTCCTAGATATTGAGGGGGCTTTCAATAATGTCACTAATTAATGGGATTACATTACCCTTCAGCGTTTCAGCCAGATATCTTGGATTAATCCTTGATATCAAACTGGACTGGAACCTGAACACAGAAGATCGAAGAAAAAAGGCCACGATTGCCATGTACACTTGCAGAAAGGCCATTGGACTTAAATGGGGTGTGACTCTAAACATAGTCCACTGGCTTTATACACTGCTATTGTAAGACCAATTCTTCTCTACGGAGTCGCATTTTGTGGCCTTCACTGGATAAAAAATCCATCCTAACTAAGCTGAGTAAGGTTCAAAGGACCGCTGAACTAACTATCAGCGGGGCACTAAGCTCGACCCCAAACGAAGCTTTAGATGCCATTTTAAACCTGATTCCTCTGGACAAGATGGGTAAGCGATTATCCACGCTATCAGCTCTACGTATGAGGGAGGCTAAAAAATGGAGTGGAAAAAAGGATTTCCAAAATTTGGATAGTTCCTTAATTGAAGAGGGAAATCTGGAATTTGGTATTTCACCATTGCATGCCAGAATTAGATGCATGGAGTTTATTTTGAAGCTTGCATACACTTTTCCGCAAGTTAACGAATCCTTTGAAGACAACGCACCAGACAAAGATAAACAAAATATCAGGAAAAGCAAAATTCAAAACGATTTCTTTAGTCGACCGCCCCAAATATGGCTATGCTAACTCAAACGATGAAAACGAAAATTTTTTTGCAGAAAACAAAATTACATCAAAAAGATGGCGTACGTTAAAGTCGGGCGCAGACGACCTTGGGATACCCTGTACCACCACATTGCAATTAATTCCGACACATTGCTTAAAACCTTCAAAAGATATTTTATTCGGCAAATTTGGTTACAATGTTTTCATAAAAAAAAAGAAATCAGTCGAATTTTGCACCAAACAATTTTTTTGACCGATCGGTCCTATGGGGACTATATGATATAGTCAATCGATTTTGATCGAATTCAGTTCACTGATTGGGAACTCTAAAAAACTTCCTCTTGCCAGATTTGGTTACGGTATCTTCACAAACAAACGAAACACAACGAATTTTGTACAAAAAACATTTTTTCGACCGATCGATCCTATGGGAGCTATATGATATAGTCAACCGATTTTGATAAAATTTGTAACAGTGCTGGGGGTCACTAAAAAACTTCCGATTGCCAGATTTGGTTATGATATCTTCATAAACAAACGAATTATCCATCTAAGACTTTTGCTTTTTTTCGAGGTCCTCTGAAACACCCCTATGGGAGCTACATAATGTAATCCCGATACCAAAAAAATAAAATAAACTTGTCTCCTATGGATTAATAAGGGATCTTATCTGAAAGTTTGGTTGCTCTAGCTCTTACCATCTCTGAGATCTAGGCGTTCATACTGACAGACACGAAACTCTGCTACGGGGGAACGGGGAAAGATATTGACATGATTCAACAAACTTGATCTTCTGAGGAAATATGCGCATCAGTTGGTAAAGTTTCGTATCTCTAGCTCTTATAGTCTCCGAGATCTAGGTGTTCATACAGACGGACAGACGGTCGGACAGACGGTCGGACAGACGGAATGGCTCAATCGCTACCCGAGGTTATGATAAGCATTTTGGTATAAAGGACTTGGGGTCTGCCACGCCTCCTTCTTTCCGTTACATACATTGCACAAATCTAGTATACCCTTTGTACCTATAGGTACAGGGTATAAAAATGTTCCAATTGGAACGTTCTTAGAAGGAATATGCAGGAATAAAACTTTTTCGAGAAAAAAAGTACACAGGGTATTACACTGTCGGGCACCGACATTTTTTATGTTTCTCTTTATTAACGCAGACACAATTTTATTTAACACGCGTTTTTGCTAGCAAAGTCTGGCTTGCTATACTTTCCTAGAAGGTTCTACAGTTTCGAAGACAGGGCTGTTATATTTTGTCAGCGAAGTCTCAAAAATTTTGCACTGTCACTGCAATATTTTAGATCGCATCGCTCTGTTAAGTTTCAGATTTAAATATCGTAACCAAATTTGCCGAATAAAATATCTTTTGGAGGTTTTAAGCAATGTGTCGGACTTAATAGCAATGTGGTGGTACAGGGTATCCCAAAGTCGTCTGCGCCCGACTTTAACGTACGCCATCTTTTAATTCAAAAGACAATTGACGGATCATGCAGATGGAAAACTCCTATTAAAAACCAAAAACTCTCTACAAGCAAGCAAAATCCTGAAACTGAAGCAGATTGGTTCATTCAGCGTGAGTGTAACCGAACATAATACACTGAACTCATCAAAGGGAGTAATATACTGCAATGACCTCCGCATGCTCAGTTAAGAAACAATTGCAAGCGAATTGTCAGACCAAAACGTCAAAGAAGTGTGTTGGCGGTTTTTCCATATGCCTTAATATAATGTTATGTTTACGAATTATGAGATAAATGAAGTCTAGTATTAAGTTCGGTAGTATTAAGTTGGTACATTAAAATCGTCAAGTGTAACTGATTCCAATACTTAATGAAGAAGAAAATTGCAATTCTCGCTACGACCGTTTGGCTGCTGCAACTGTATGTTTGCAAAAGATAAGGTCACTTTTCGTTTACCATTGAGCCGATCGCACGCACAGCGCATTTTTGTAATATTAAAAATCTTAACCTAAGTACTCGCCGTGTAATATAACTCACGTTTGCACACGTGTATCTTAATTATAAAAACTTAATTAAAGACAAATACTGGAGTATACATAAGACAAAACATATATGAAAAATGGTAAAAGCAAAACTTAATTAAATTGAAAGACCAATAGTGCACTACTGTATGTGCTCTCAAATTATAAAAAAGCTTATAATTTTTTCATGGCGCCCGAGCAGGGACTTATTTTGTGATTGAAAGTGCTTTCTTGCCGGCTCGTAATTGGTTAAGAGTTTAAATATATCCGCGACGGCTATAAAAAAAAAAAAATAAATAAAACCTGCAACCTGCAAACAAAAGAAATTATATCAACTCAACATAACTATGCATACACACGTGCATATTGGCCCTTGCTGTTATTTCCATCTATGCTTTCGGTACTTCTGCCGTTACATCGCTGCACTACACTACACGGAGCACCTCAGCTACTGCATAACCACATAACTGTGCACACACACGTGAATATCGGCCCTTGCTGTTACTTTCATCTCCTCTGCTTTCGGTACTTCTGCCGTTACATCGCTGCACTACTCTACACGGAGCACCGCAGCTACTGCATCACTCTTGCTGATGGGAAAAGACAAAAGGGAAGTGGAGAAAATTGGCAATTCAGCCCCACAGGTAATTAGCGCATTTGTTGAAAGCCAAGGTGACGCGTAGTTGACCTATACACTACGGCGCTCTTGCAAGTCTTTCTGCTGTGGCTGCATACTCATAAACGGTAGATAGTTCAGCATCTAATGCATGATCGTTTACTGCTAACAAATATAATCATCAAATTATCAGGAGAACCGCTTTAACGACGCAAAATAAAAATCGTATGAAATTTCTCGATTTTAACCAGTTCTTCATGCGTTTATAAAAGTAAGAGTATCGCAATCCGCACATGTACACACCCACGCACACCAGCTTCTTAAACGCCGTTGCAGCATATGTTTTAGTTATCGGTTCCCCCTTTTTCTTGTCGTTCGCTGCAGCTCAGCAGTATAAACAAGTCTATAGGTGCGCGGTACCCTACATTCTGAGTGGGCATATACATTTTCGGACCTTTTTCGCCCTCAAATATTTTCGTGGTTTTTCAACCTTTTCATATACATCTACTGATAAATTAAATAGTTACTCAGTCTATAAGTGCGCGGTACCCTACATTCTGAGTGGGCACATACATTTTCGGCCCTTTGTCGCCCTCAAATATTTTCGTGTTTTTTTTAACTGCTTCATCTACTGATAAATTAAATAGTTACCGCACCAACAGTGCGCGGTACCCTACATTCTGAGTGGGCACATACATTTTCCGAAGTTTTTGGCCCCTCAAATACTTTTCGTGCTTCTAATTTAACATGAGCAAGGAATTGGTCGAAGAACTTCGTAGGAAGCGTGATGTTTGCTTCAGCAGCATCGTTCGCGTGCAGAAGCAGCTAACCGAAGGCAAAATCTCAATGTTGCCTGATAAGTTGGAGTGCCGGCTTGAAATTCTAAGCACACATATTGACAATGCGGGCACTTATCAACTTAAAATAGAAGCAAAGGATCCAGAAGATAAATTTCGGGAAGAATTAGAGGAGGCCTGCATCAAATCCAAATCAATGCTCAAGGCAGCGCTTAAAAAAATGACACGTTCCCAAAGCTCGGCCAATGTGCAACACCCTTCACCAGCACAAACCCGCAGCAGGCTTCCATCTGTAGCTCTTCCAACCTTTTGCGGAAATTATGCAGAATTTAAGAACTTTATACGGTTGTTCGAGACCTTTGTAGATAACGATAATACTTTAGAAGATATCGAGAAATTCAATCTCCTTAAATCAAACTTGTCTGGTGAAGCTTTAGGTGTGGTAGGCGCATTCCAATTAACAGACGAAAATTACCCGAAAGCCTTAGCAAGGCTAAAACAACTGTACGATAACGACTGTCTGATATTTTCAAACCATATATCTGCTCTTTTCGAACTGCCAAGAATATCCCACCCTTCCGCTTCTGCTCTGCGAAAACTAATAGACTCAGTGTCGGCAATCTATGACTCGCTCAAGTCCATTGGCGATGATCATGCTATTTTAAATGGTGTTTTAATTTACATTGTTATGGGGAAAGTCGACACGGCGACCAAAAATAACTGGGAAGAGGAATTAAGCTACGATGAGCTTCCACTATAGACCACGTGCGAAGCCACGTTGAATCAACGCTATCAACATATGGTTGCTAAAGAAACCACAAATGCAAAATATTCGTCTACACAGTTCGGCCAAAACAATCAAAAGAAACCCGCTAATAAAAATAATTACTCCCTTGTCGCTTCTCACAACGACCAACAAGCAACCCAAATTTGTCTGTTTTGTAATTCCGAGGATCATCCCATAGAGAGATGCGGCCCCTTTTCAGCCCTCTCTGTTCATGAGAGGTTCAATTTCGCCAAAACGGCGGCAGCATGCATAAATTGCTCTACACTCACAAGTTGTAGAGCGAGAAAATGCCGAGTCTGCAACCGCTCACACCACACAATTCTGTATATGTACACTGCCAGCACAATCCTAACGTCACCACCACCCTCGCAGTCATCAACTGTGCAAGATCAGCCGCCTACGCCGCATTCTATGTACACGGCGGCGTCAGATGGAGTGAGTTTGGCCACAGCAATTGTGCAAGTCAGAACCAACAGAGGTGAATTCGTTTTCGCACGGGCACTGCTCGATTCGGGGTCCCAAGTGAACTTTGTAACAGAAGATCTAGCGCAGCGCCTGCAGCTCAAAAGGGAGGCCGCACGTATAAATGTGAGAGGTATTGGGGAGTCTAATGCTGAAGCAAAGAAGAAAATTCACATTACCGTCAAGTCGCGTGTCAGCTGCATTGAGTTCTCGACCGACTTCTGGGTTATGCGAACCGTATCTGGTTCTCAGCCTGACGTCATTGTGAATACCAGCGGGTGGACGATTCCCTAAAATTTAGAGCTAGCAGACCCAGGTTTCTTTAGGCCTCAAAGGATCGATATGCTAATTGGTGCAGAATCCTTTTTTGAACTTCTTTCTGTTGGCCAAGTCAAGCAGGGCCCTGATTGTCCAATCTTACAAAAAACGGTTCTTGGCTGGATAGTATCCGGAAGATGCGCCACTCGTACGTCATTAACCGCAAAAAGTGTAATGCACCTAAGCCATCAGGAGGAAGAACTATCCTCAATCGATAAAACGTTGCAAAAATTTTGGTCTATAGAAGATTTGCCCTCTAAGTCCAAAGCTTTAACTCCTGAGCACCAACTTTGCGAAGAACATTTTAATAAAAATACTGTCCTTCTGTCAACAGGACGATTTGAAGTACGCCTACCATATAAATCTGACCCAAAGACTCTAGGGTCATCCTACGAAGTTGCGAAACGTCGTTTCTTGTCGCTAGAGAAAAGGTTATCAGGTCAGCTGCGAGAGCTGTATCTCGAATTCATGAACGAATACGTGTTGTTGGGTCATATGTCCCCGACAGATAACAAAATTCCAAATACTCCCCACTACTTTATCCCACACCAGTGCGTCTAAATACCGTCACCTACGGTACATCTCCAGCGCCATTTTTAGCTATACGTTGCCTGACAAAGTTAAGCGAAATGGTAGAGCTCTCACATCCTACTGCTGCAGATGTTATCCGACATGACTTTTATGTCGACGACATGCTGACGGGAGCCAATTCCGTCGAAAAGCTGTACGAGCTTCGATCTGAAGTAACTCATGTGCTTCAGAGTGCAGGTTTTAAACTAGCCAAGTGGTTTTCAAACTGCTCAGAGCTGTCCGCTAAGAACACCGAGGCTGTACCATTAGCCGCAGTCGGCGCAGACGTGACCAAGACACTAGGCGTTATGTGGTTGCCGCAGAAAGATGTTTTCCAGTTTAAATTGGATGACACATTCGAAAAACTTCGAGCAACCAAACGTAACATCTTATCAGTAACAGCCCGACTATTTGATCCACTTGGCCTTCTGTGCCCTTTAGTCACGAAGGCCAAGATGCTTTTGCAAGAATTGTGGCTACAAAAGTTGGACTGGGACGAATGCATCTTCACACGTCATGGCAATCTTTCAAGTCAAACCTGCATCAACTAGATGAGATCAAGATCAATCGATTCGTCCATACAGATACAGAGTTACCAACGCAGATTTCGCCGATGCCTCTATGCGAGCATACGGCGCCTGCATATACGTCCGCACTCGTACTGCAGAAGGTTTAAGAGTGTCTCTGCTTACTGCAAAGTCTAAAGTAGCGCCCCTTAAGACGAAAACGCTTCCTCGTCTTGAGCTGTGTGCAGCTCACCTTCTTGCAGATCTCTTCCATCGTGTTAGCCAATTCTTTAAGTTTCCAATTGAGAAAGTCGTTTTATGGACCGACTCTGAAATAACTCTGCACTGGATAAAAACTCATCCGTCATTGTTATCAGTGTTCGTTGGAAACCGAGTGGCTGAAGTGCAAGAGTGGTCGGAAACTGCAACTTGGCGCCACGTACCAACAAAATTGAATCCCGCAGACATTGTTTCCCGTGGATGCAACGTTGACGAACTCACTAGTTCCTTCTGTTTCGAGGAGCCGCCATATCTAAGGGAAACCGAAGATTGCTGGCCGACCAATCGTCATTTCGATGACCCGTGCAACCTTCTCACGACGGAGGCCCGTAAATCCGCATTTGCTCTATTAGCCGATGTCCAGGAAAATGACTTGTTGAAGTCAATAGAGCGCTTTTCCTCTCATAAAAAACTGCTTACAGTTTTTGTTTGGGTATTCCGATTCATAAATAAGTGCAAACGCATGACACTGCCTATCCCCGCGGCACTTACGTCAAGCGAACTTTTATTCGCGTTCAATAAAATTGTCGAACAAATTCAACAATACGAATACAGGGAAGATATTGAAAAAATCCGGAAAAAGCTGACTCTGGGACCAAACCTTCAACGATTAAGTCGTTTCATGCACGACCTCCAGGAAACGTGGGGTACTTGTTCACTTTTGAGAGTTGGGGTCGGTTACTAAATGCTCCTATCCCATACGAAGCCAAATTCCCATTGTTGCTATCAAAAAACTCCCAGTTCATTAAATCTTACGTAATACACTTACACAGGAGCAACTGCCACGCTGGTCCTCAAGCTGTCGTCACTCTTCTACGAGAAAGAATCTGGGTGGTGAACGCCAAAACACTTTGCACCCGCACAGTACGCTCATGTATCTCCTGTTTTAAATACAAGCCCCAACTGCTGACGCAGATAATGGGCAACCTACCAGCAGATCGCGTCCGAGCCTTCCGCCCTTTTTTTATCTGCGGTGTAGATTTCTGTGGCCCGATAAGCACAACGTTTCGAATTCGTTGCAAGCCTCCATACAAATCTTATGTAGCGCTCTCTGTTTGTTTTGCGTCAAAAGCAGTTCACCTAGAATTAGTTTCGATTTAACCACTGATGCGTTTCTTTTGGCTTTCCAAAAGTTCGTCGGCCGACGAGGGATTCCACAGAAAGTACACTGCGACAACGCTACAAATTTCGTAGGAGCAGACCGACAAATGAAGGAGTTTCGAGCAAGGTGGAGCCAAGAAGCGGGCAGTATAAGCACATTCGCAGCGAAGATCGGATGCGAATTTGCTTGCATACCTCCCAGATCTCCTCATTTCGGAGGACTTTGGGAAGCAGGTGTGAAATCAGCAAAGAGCCAGTTCCTACGGACAGTAGGGACCGCCCTGCTAACGGCCGAAGAGCTCGGAACACTCCTAGTCGGCGTCGAGTCCGTGCTGAATTCAAGGCCACTTGGCGCACTAAGCGCCGATCCCAACGACGGGGAGGCATTGACACCGGCGCACTTCTTAGCTGGCGGACCCTTGGTATGACCGCCAGCCCTACCACTTTCAGACCAGAGCAACCTAACTTGCTTGCGGAGATGGCGCAGTGTCTCGTCTCTCAAGCACAGCTTCTGGCAGCGCTGGTACCGGGAGTACGTGTCAACTCTGCAAGTGCGGGCCAAGTGGTTCAAGGAGGAAACAACCTAGAAGTAGGAACACTCGTCGTGGTTGCAGAGGACAACGTACCGCCGCTGCAATGGATGGTTGGCAGAGTGATGCCACCCACGCAGGAACCGACGGCAAGTGGCCGATGTCAGAATCGCTAACGGAGTGTTCAAGCGAGCTATACATAAATTGGCGCCTTTACCAATATTTTGAAGAACCGGGTTCCTTCAAAGGGGCCGGTGTTGGCGGTTTTTCCATATGCCTTAATATAATATTATGTTTACGAATTATGAGATAAATGAAGTATTAAGTTCGGTAGTACTAAGTTGGTACATTAAAATCGTCAAGTGTAACTGATCCCAATACTTAAAGAAGAAGAAAATTGCTATTCTCTGGCTGCTGCAACTGTATGTTTGCAAAAGATAAGGTCACCATTGAGCCGATCGCACGCATTTTTGTAATATTAAAACTCTTAACCTAAGTACTCGCCGTGTAATATAACTCACGTTTGCACACGTGTATCTTAATTATAAAAACTTAAATTAAAGACAAATACTGGAGTATACATAAGACAAAACATATATGAAAAATGGTAAAAGCAAAACTAAATTAAATTGAAAGACACTCATAAATTCCCAACTAATCCAATAGTGCACTACTGTATGTGCTCTCAAATTATAAAAAAGCTTATAATTTTTTCAAAGTGAAAAAAATTATTAAAAAGATCGTTGGTGAACTTAAAGAAACTGGACTGATTGTACTTTCCTTCAACACTCACATTACACCAGATTACATAATGATCGGTTACGAAAAAGTCAACGTTAGACCTTATATCACCTCTGCGATGCAATAACTGCTTTCGTTTGGGTCACATAGCCAAGTTATGTAAAAACAAAAAAACCTGCTACAATTGCGCTCAAGTATATCACCTTGAAGAAAATAAAAATCAAACGTATCAAAGAAAAAATTTGTGTTAATTACCGAGATAAAAATCTATCAACATGCGACCACTCCTCCCTCGATCGTTGTACAAGAATGTACACCTTAAGAGCAGGCAATGTAATTGTACTGCCGCTCTGTGCGCACTCGATGATCTTTCGCACTACAGTACGCGTTAGATGTTGGTTTGCTACTCATCCCACCCTTGCGAGTGGTCTTCTATTTATTCAAATTAATCTCTATTTGTAAGTTACATAATAAACGCTGTGTTGTAAGAAGCAGCGTTCTTAAAACTAGGTATATAAACTATACATAAGAATGTCGAGTGCGCCGTCTTATCTTTATGGGAGAACAAGTGATATTTGACCTAGGATACATTATCGAATGCTCTACAGTCGCATTCCAATGCAGGCCGCTTATCCCTTGTTAATTTATGTGCTACATACACGATCCCAACATATGCAGGCCACTTGAGGCCTACACAGCAAGAATAGTCTTAAACCATAACTATAATGCACGCTGCAAGGGTTGCGATGTGACGTCTTATGTTCATGTCTGAACAATCGTATCTTTTGATCTTTTTTAAGCAACAAGAAATCCAAGCCATTAAAACACTCCAGAAGGTAGATGCCAAAACAGCAATCACCATTTACAATGAAAGACACCACATCACTGGACCCCTCTATTCTACAATCACCAAGCTAAACACACAATCAACAACCCACCCACAAGCAACCAACAAAATAACAATACTCGTAACATAGTTGATTACTCTGATATAAGCTCCCTTCCTAATAATAGTACATCTACTAATACACAAGCCAATCCCCCTCTCCAACACAAATCCCTCTCAAGTACAAACACTAAAAGTTACCCGAGAAGTATTTCAAAAAGACTCCAATATCAACTAAAATTAAAAATCAAAAAATTGACTCAAAACCAACAAATTCAAATGGAATTAAAAAACAATCGAGTGAAGTAGAAACTGAATCAATGAGCGAAGATTAAATAAGATTAACAATAACAAAAATACAGTCTCTCCGTTGCTGGCAGTTAGCCATATCATTCGATCGTCCAGCAACGAAGATATTGCATCCTTTTACCGTAGTTGGTGTAACAGTTTAGTAGGCACTGTACGCAAATATGTACTTTTTTATTTTCACCACTATTTAATTCTCTAACTACTCAATTTAAATGTCACTAAAAATTATTCAATGGAATATAAAAGGTTACAAGAACAATTGCAGTGAATTGCAAAGAATAATCAAAAAGTATAATCCTCAAATAATTGCCTTACGAGAAACACATTTGCACTCCATCAACAACATTCCCATCCCTACAAACTTTTCTTTATTCTCAAATAACTATTCCCTCAGTTATGGTGGCGTAGCAATATTAATACACAAATCAATGCAGTCTTATGAAATCCCTTTAACAAACAACTTTGATGCAACTGCTATAGAAATCCAATCTACCAAAACACTAAATCCCTTTATCAAACAACTTTGATGCAACTGCTATAGAAATCCAATCTACCAAAACACTAAAAGTTATTTCTGCATATATTCCCCCACACCAGTCTTTCACCGAGTCAAATTTACATAATGCTTTTAATGTTAATACTAGTGCGTTAATATTAGGAGATTTTAACAGTTGGGGTACCCCATTAGTCTCCCCAAAAAATAACCAAAGAGGAAATACGCTCATTAAATTTATTAACAACTCTCACTTTACAGTTCTAAACGATAAATCCCCGACTCATTTTTCAACTCACAATACTTATACCCACATTGACGTATCCCTCTGTTCTCCAGATTTATTACCATACACACACTGGCAAACCATTAATAACCTACATGTTAGTGACCACTTCCCAAAACTTATTTCTCTTTTCAATAATAACCAGCAACAACCACCACAAAATAAACCTTTATTTAAAATAAATGCAGCTGATTGGACCGATTTCAAAATAAAAACAACCTACTTCAATACCTTAATACCCCTCTATAACCATATAAATAAAGAAACCTCTAACTTGAATAATATTATGCTACAAAGCGCTCACCTCACCATACCACAGACCTCAATGAACAAACTCTCTAAAAACGTCCCATGGTGGAAACAAAACTTACAAGCCCTAAACGTTGAAAAGAAGCAAGCGGCTAACAAACTTAAAAGGATTATTAACAGTCAAAATATTATTAGTTTCCGGAAGGCTGCAGCTAAGTTTAGAAGGGAACTTAAACTAGCAAAAAATTAAACCAGCAAAAAAAGAATCTCTTTTTACAGCTTCACCTCTGAAATCCAACCTCAGACACAAACACGCAAACTCTGGTCTAACATTAGAAAACTTTGTGGACTCAACAACACGAAGCAAATTCACATTATTAACCACCTCCCTCCCAATCTCAGATACTACATCAATAGCCAATGCTTTCGCCAAATACTGGTCCAACCAATCTAAAGACACTAATTTCTCTAATGCTTTTAACAACCACAAATTCTCAAATACATATCCATATCCAAATTATAGAATTTCATTCTGCACTTTCCACCTTAAAAGGCCATACTCCGGGCATACCGAATATCCTACCCAATGATTGCCAACTCATCTGATTCTGTTAAACACAGAATTCTTAAACACTACAATAACATATTTCACAACTACTTACCCCAACATTATAAAATCAGTGTTGTATTACCAATATTAATTAAACCCAATTCAAATAAAACTGCAATAACCTCATATCGCCCGATCTCACTGAACTCCTATTTCGCCAAACTTCTTGACAAAATTATAGCAAAAAGGTTGTGGTGGTTTGTTACAGCAAACAAACTTATCCATAGCAACCAAGTAGGCTTTAATCAAGGTAAATCTGTTACAGACAATCTAGCATGTTTGGATCGCCTTATTACAGATGCCTTATCACACAAACAACATATATATCTCAATTATATCTCTAGACTTTAATAAAGCATTCGATAAGATTGGAATTCATGCTGTAGCAACTCAACTTCAAGAATGGAACATATAAAAATATGTAATTAACTTCATGAAGAATAGGAAAATCAAATGTCGAGTCTCAAACAACATATCCGAAACCCTTTCACCAGAAAACGGCATACCACAAGGTTCACCGATTTCTGTAATGCTTTTCTTGATAGCATACAATAAACTTGCATATTTAATCACATTTCAATGAAATATTACTTTTGTTAGCTACGCCGACGATTTCCACATTATTGTAAAGTTTAACCAATGTTAAAGGCAACACACAACAAACCTAGACGATCTATTTAATAAAAGTAACCAATGGTGCTCTTTTACTGGCTCACCACTATCAATTGATAAATGCAAACATTTACACATTTGCAGGAAGCAGAACTGCCAATGTACAATCTCAACAAATGGTTTCATGATACCCAAAGTAGCATTTATGAAAATACTTGGTCTGATAGTTGACCGAAAATATAAATGGAACAAACATATAGAGGATATACGATTTTTTTTATTGTGTAAAACATTTTATGAAATTATATATTCTCCATTTTGATCTTACTCGGGCAAGAGATTGATTCCACGCTCATAAAATTTTTGATCCTTGCAAGCAAAAAACTGGTCCAAGTGGTTTTCGACGTCCTGAGTTTAGGTAAAGTTTCTCCCATCCAAAAAATTTTGCAGAGACCGGAACACGTAATAGTCCGAAGGTTCCAAGTCCGGAGAATATGGTGGGTGCGGTAGCACATCCCATTCAAGCTGCAAAAGCTTTTGGCGAGTCATCAAACTTGTATGAGGTCTCGCATTATCCTGGTGGAACACTACACCTTTTCTATCGATCAATTCTGGCCTCTTCTGTTTGAGTGCATCACTCAATTTGTCCAGCTGATCACAATACACTTCAGGATTAATCGTGGTATTGTCGGGCAAAAGCTCAAAGTAAACGATCCCTTTGAAATCCCACCAAACAGACAACATAACCTTTTTTTGGTGAATATCGGCCTTCGAAGTGGTTTGAGCGGGTTCATCCTTTTTAGACCATGATCTCTTGCGCTTTACATTCTTGTAACAACCCACTTTTCGTCGCCAGTAACAATACGCTTCAAAAATGGATCACTTCTTTGAAGTTTGATAAGCAAATCACAGTCGTTAATGCGACGAAGCAAATTTCGTTCTGTAAGAACATGAGGAACCCATATGTCAAGCTTCGAAATTAATCCTAGAAGTTTCATGTGCTTTTGAACGGTTGCGTTAGACAAATTTAATCTTTCAACAATCTCTCGAGCTGTTATTCGACGATTTGCCGAAGCAAATGCGTTGGTCGATCCAACGACTTTATTTTATCCACATCGGCTACAAGAGGCCTTCCAGGACGTGGTGCATCCTCATGATTGAAATTGCCGGAACGAAATTTTGCAAACCAATTTTGGCATTGGCGTTCGGTCAACACATCTTCTCCGTGCACATGACATAATTTTCGCCTTGCATGAACTGCATTTTTACCCTTTTGATAGTAAAACAGTAAAATGTGCCGAAAATGTTTTCGATCTTCCATCTTCGATAGGGTACCAAAAAATTTAACAAAATTTTTTACAAAAAATGTATACTTCAAATATATAACGTTAAAGCGGTTAAGTGTGAAGTTGGCTGCGAAAAAATTCAATAAGATCAGCTGTTGTCATCAAACGAAATTACTTAGTGAACGACCCAATAAATGTTTATCTAACGTCAAATTTAACTTTAGCACTCACACCTTTATTATTATATCGAAAATTGCTTTCTATGGGTATACATCATCAACAAATTTTAAATAAATTCAAATTGTTTTAAACAGTGCAATAAGGTCAGCTTTGGGTGCATTCAGATTGACCCCAATCAAATACCTTTTGATGGTATCCAATTTTAACACTGTAGTTGAACGAAGAGATTACTTTCAAGCTGAACTCATTAAAAACATTTCTGTATCTAAAAACTCACCCCTTTGTTCAATCTCAAAAAAACTTAAAATCAACACTCATTGCAGTAACAAATTTTTATCTGCCATACGAAACTCAATAAAACTATGTAGCCCACTTGACATTAAACCCTTTACTCCACCAGAAATAAAAGCCAAACAACCCTTTTGGAATCTATCTCAAAACTTAATCAATACTGAACTCTCATTGTTGCCAATACACGAAAAACACCAAAACATATTCTTGCAAAAATTCCTAAATATTAAAAATAATTCACCAAAAAGCAACTTCATCTACACTGACGGGTCTAAAACCCGAACGCCGTCGTCTGTTTTGGTTCTTCATTCACATTTGTTTTTTGCGCAACTAGTAAAGTGTGCGTATGCATGAATATGGAATAAAGGGACGGGGGGACATGTGAGGTTTTTTGCGTGCATTTGACCGAAAGGCAAATAGTTTTGAGCAGGTAGTAATTTTTTTTGTACGTTTCTTTGTGTACAATGTACAAGGAGGACGTATGGACAATTTGTATGCTATTCAAAATTGATTCTTAATACAAATTTAATATTTTATTGTTGCTGAAAGAAATAAATATTTTTTGTTTAAAAAAGAAATATATAAGTACATCTAATTCTGTTTTTACGCGATAGATACGTTCCCAGAAAATACGCGTAAAAAAAATCGCGTAAAAAAAAATACAGTATCCATATAAAAGTAGGGGATTGGTTCTCCGTTTGAAAATCCAACTAAAATAATATCAGTTATGATAAAAAAACAGAAAACATGGGTCTGGCTTTAAATCTGGACAAGACGAAATACCTGCTATCTACAAGTAGAGAAACGACACCACGGGGAACAGATAGCGACAACTTCGAAGTTGTAAATGATTTCGGAACCAGTAAAAAAAATGAATGCATGAAGATACGTCGACGGATTAATCTTGCTAACCGGTGTTACTTTGGGCTAAGTAAAGAACTCAAGAGTAGAGCCCTCTCTCGTCACACGAAACTAACCCTCTACAAATCCCGTATTCGATTGAACCACGAGCTGTATGAGCTATACGGCGACGCTGATCTAGTTCGGTGCATACAACTACAATGTCTGCGCTGGTTAGGTCATGTTGCACGAATGGATGATAATGCTCCAGCCAAAAGGTATTCGAACGGAAATCAGGGACGCCCGCCTCTGCGATGGGAAGATCAGGCAACGGCGGATATTCATAGCTTTGGGATTGCCAATTGGCGCCAGCAAGCACAGGACAGAAACTGCTGGAGTATGATAATTTCCGCGGCTAAGACCGTTAACCGGCCAAAATAGTAGTAGTAGTTCCTACAATTTAATGTTTTTGCTATTTTATATTTGCTGCTTTATTTTTGTTGTTGTTAATCGCTGTTGTTGTCACATTGAAAGCCAAAGGAGTAATAATTCAAGAAAAAACATAATTGCGGTATTCCCGCAACTAAAAAAATTGTCTACTATCAGCTTTTTTCAAACTGTACAAATATTTATTTATGCAGTTGTTTTTTCTTAAAAGTTTTTTGTGTTTAAGGTGTTATTTTTAACTAAAAATAATTTTGTGGATTTTTTTAAATCGCGTTAAATCAAATTAAATCGCGTAAAAAAATAAACGGATTGTTTTTCTGATTCGCGTTATATCAAATTCGCGTAAAAACAGAATTAGGTGTGCATATAAACAACCAATTTTTTTATAATTATTATGATTATTAATTATATTCTTAATGTTACATATGTATATGTCGGGTCAGGATTATTTTCAAGCGAGTTTTCCATTGCTTTAATATAAACTCTGCGTAACAACGAATTCCCCGTGCTGTAGGCTGTCGTGGTCAAACTCAAACTGACACACAGCTTCTTTGTTCTTTTTCAAAAGACCATACACGTAGCGAGCTCATACTGCCTTCTCGCTCCCTCTACAGCAGCTACCATGGGACTACGTTCAGCAGCAGTTTACATTTGTCCTGCTCTAATAACTTTTCACTCAAATCTGCATATGGTTTAACATTAACATAAGTGCAACAACATAACACAATAAGTAACTCATAGTAGACTTCTCAGGCGCCTATAATTTGTAGCATCGGCGACTTACGCAAATGAAACGATACGACACGGAAAACCTGACAATTACACGTCCCTGTGTAGTCATCAAAAATAATAAAGAATTCACATCTTCGCATTCAACAATACTACTAACATTTCTTTTTGTCTTTTTAGTCAAATATTCATTTCATATTTTAATTCAATATAACTCATTTTGCATGTTTGCTTATTTCAATAAAATATTTGCATTATTAGGATAACAACAAGTACTAAGTTACTTCTATATATAATGTCGTTCACAAACTCTTAGCAGCATTTCATACCTTTTACATCTACCATTCTTTGGTCTTCCACCCGTATACTCTCATTGCCCATTTTTAAGGCCTTCGCTAAACTTAGCGGATATCTCTTCGTTCAACTGAACTCACCGTCCCACCTGGACGGATAACTCATCGTCCCTCCTGGACGGATAACACATCGTCACATCTGACGGATAACTCATCGTCCCACCTGGACGGATAACACATCGTCACGTCTGACGGATAACTCATCGTCACATCTGACGGATAACTCATCGTCCCACCTTGACGGATAACTCATCGTCCCACCTGGACGGATAACTCATCGTCCCACCTGGACGGATAACACATCGTCACGTCTGACGGATAGCTCATTGTCACATCTGGACGGATAACTCATCGTCCCACCTTGACGGATAACTCATCGTCCCACCTGGTCGGATTAAACAGTCGCAACTGGACTCTTAGGCAGGCACGACTCTTCATTTTAGATATCTAATTCATTGGGTATATGACCATCTGACATTTTCCGAATATCTTCATGAAAATACTTATATCTTCGTTTATTTCCCAATGACATCAGTATATACCTGCCTCCACTTGAGACCTCAACAACTAAAAATGGTCCTCTAACAAATCACCAACTTTATATCTCACAACAGTTGCTTTATTCTTGTCAAATCTAGCTTTATCTAAAGAAGCCATGGAATTTATACTTTTAGTAGCTCGTTCTCTAACTTTTGCCAAATCGACTTCTACGTCTGTTTCACATGGTGGAATCAAACCTATTGGTCGAGCCTCTTTTCTGATCAGCATTTCAAGAGGACTTGCTCTAGTTGCACGACTAACTGTGCAATTTAGCGCAAGTTGTACCTCACCAAGAGCATATTGCCATGATCGGTGGCTTGATTCAACAGCAGCTAACAAATTTTTCAACGCCCCTCTCCGTTGCACGGCTCGCTCCAATAACAATTAAGTGAAGTTTAATTTTTTGTGATGAGCAAAACTCCGAAAGTCTTGAGCTAGCGAAACACCTACCTTGGTCAACAATTACGCGGTTAGGTACTCCAAACAAGGAAATGGAGGATTTCATAGCCTTCACACAGCTCTCAGCATCTAATTTAAGAGTATGGTGCAAGTGGACAAATTTGGTAAAGGCATCGACCAAAACAATCACATACTCTTTCATGTAACTTTTACCACTCAATTTCCCAGTTATATCTACATGCACCGTATGCCAAGGCACATTAACTTTTGGAATGGGATGAAGCTTTGCATGAACTTTTCCCGAAGAGGATTTTGCGGACTTACAAGTTATACAATTGTCAACGAATTTACGAACGTATTTACTTATATTGTCGAACCAATAATACTGATAAACTTTAGCAAGCGTTTTCTTCCAACCCAAATGCATTATTGATTCATGCACTTGATTTATTTCTGACCATTTGAATGCACGCGGCAGAACCGGTAAACAACGAGTTCTACCATGAATTTGAACTTTGCGATGTAACACCCCTTTGCCTCAACTCATAGGTCTTAGCCATATCTTCTGCAAGTTCATTGCAGTTTAATGAAGTAACAATATCAACTATGTCGGAATCTAATTGCTGTTCGGCGAGAAGCCAATCATTAAAAATTTCTGCTAAATTTACTCGCTCTTTAGATATTTTACACTTTTTCGGAGGTTCTGACGGAAGGGGGTTTCTGGATAAAAAGTCAACATGAGCCATGCGCTTTCATTCTTAATATTGAATGTCAAAATTAAAAGATTGTAAATACACCCACCAGCGGTGTACTCTTGGAGTCAGATCAATTTTAGTACGCGAAGCTTTTAAGGAATTACAATCAGTAAATACAATGAGGTCATGACCAAGCAGGTAATGTCGAAAATGCTTTACAGATGCAACAAGCAAGAGTAAGCAAGATCGCCCAATGCCTTCATAACTGTACGCTGAAAGACAGACGGCGCATTTTTAAGGCCAAACGGCATTGTCAAAAACTCATACTGCCCATCAGGCGTTACAAAGTCAGTGTACTCAATAGAATCCGGATGAATTGGTATTTGATTAAATCCACTAGCCATGTCTAAGCACGTAAAATAGTTTGCACCACGAAGTCTTGCAATTTGGTCATTAATAAGCGGCAACGGATACTTGTCAGAAACTGTATATGAATTTAATTCTCTGTAATCGACACAAAAACGGTCTGAACCATTTTTCTTCTTGACAAGCAGCGAAGGGCTCGCATAAGGAGAACAGCTAGGACGAATGATGTTATTTTTCATAAATTCTTTCAATATAGCTCGCACAGTTTCTCTTTCATCAGGACTAAGCCTATACCGGTCGCCGTTGTACCGTCTTACTAGGGTCAACTAACCGAATTTTCATTTCTCCTGAGGTAACTCGAGTGCTGGGAATCCCCTAAACAAACGCAGAAGAGTATGTTTCAAGTAATTTAATTAACTCATCTTTGTCTTTACCAACCAATTCAGTGTCAACATCATTTAAACAGACTGACTCTTCTGATTTCGAACAAATATTGACAGATTTAGATTTTACAACTTCAAACTTTTCAGAAGACAATATAACATCAAAAACCCTGATTTAAAATTTCACGTCCAATTACAATGTCATTTTGCAAATGATTATTCTGCACTTCCTGAAATATAATTTCCATAATATGTTCGCTAATGGCAACACTGCTTAAAATCTGCAACGTACTATATACATTGGCATCGCCAATGCCTTTTAAGATAACATTATTAATACTTTTTCCTGATAACTCATTGCTAATCCTTTCTTTAATTAGTGAACATTCCGCTCCAGATTCAAAACAAATTGGAAAGATCTCACCTCGATGTATCATACTTCCTTTTGGCTCTGACACCAAGCACTGGTTTACACTCTTATGTTGAATCACTCCCTGTTTAGCTGCATTAACATTATTTGAGCATTGGTTAGCAAAATGCCTTTGCTGGCCACATCTAATATTTTATGTCCTGGTTTTTACAAAAATGACACACGCCGGTATACGGCTTAGTCTCTTTATGGTCAGGTCAGGTCCATCACGGCTAGCATTACGTTTCTTGTCAAATGTAAACGCCTTCAATTCCTGTTGTAACTTGCTTCTAGTTTGCACATTCGAAGTAAAAATAGTTCGTTGCATGCGGCTATCAAAATTTGCCATGTGCGCAAGCGCAGTTGAAACAGCAATTTCCTCGACGCTCATATTTCGCCATTTTGTTGTCAATGACGTCACCAAGCGACTAGCGTAAACTGCGTGACACTCGCCGGCACTTGGGCGACTATTCAACATGTTTAAAAACATGGCGGCTGGCGTCTCTTCGTTTTCGTAGCGTTGAATAAACAATTCTTTAAATACCTCCCATTTGATGCCGGGATACGAAATTTGCAATTTGAAGCACTACCCTCCATTGATTTGCTTAACGCCATAATGAGCCCACTTCCTTCCAGCGGCTGCTCTGACAATATAATATCAGCATACATGCACCATTGTGACGCATCAACGCCCGTAATGTCAGGGTTGTATTTAGGCAGCGAGACAACTCTGCTTTGCGGCTGCGCAACGCACGTGGACGACTGCATTGCTTTCATTAAATCAATCATAATCTGATTTTGCATTTCAAGAATAATTCTTCACTGCTCCGCTCAAAATGTAGGTGCTGGCACAGATCCCACTTCTGATGTCGGGTCAGGATTATTTTCAAGCGAGTTTTCCATTGCTTTAATATAAACTCTGCGTAACAACGAATTCCCCGTGCTGTAGGCTGTCGTGGTCAAACTCAAACTGACACATAGCTTCTTTTTTCTTTTTCAAAAGACCATACACGTAGCGAGCTCATACTGCCTTCTCGCTCCCTCTACAGCAGCTACCATGGGACTACGTTCAGCAGCAGTTTACATTTGTCCTGCTCTAATAACTTTTCACTCAAATCTGCATATGGTTTAACATTAACATAAGTGCAACAACATAACTCAATAAGTAATTTTTTTTTTTTTTTTTTTTTTTTCTTTTTTTTTTTTTTTTTTTTTTTCCTTTTTTAAATTAATTATTTTTATTTTTATTTATTTATTTTTTTTTTTTTTTTTTTTTTTTTTTTTTTTTTTTTTTTTTTTTTTTTTTTTTTTTTTTTTTTTTTTTTTTTTTTTTTTTTTTTTTTTTTTTTTTTTTTTTTTTTTTTTTTTTTTTATTTTTTTTTTTTTTTTTTTTTAGCCTAATTTTTTTTTAATTTAAAGAAGGGGGGGTGGCCCAGGGGGCCGGGGGCCCCAAAAGCGTTGCAAAAATCAAAATTTTTATGAATACTTTTGTTAAAATCAATACATGTATCTTATTTAGGATTTGCCAACAAGAAAATTAAATTTTTATTCAATTCAGATCAATAGTTTAGTTGTTACAGCCACTCAAAGTTGAGTATATTTTCCACTATAAAAAAAATATAAATTTTTTGAATAAAAGTTCATGTTTAAAACTGTTTTAAAAAAAAACTATGCAACCAACTGCTATTTTCTTGATTTGTATAAAAAGGTATATGGAATTTAAGCATAAAATAGAAAAAAATTACTTCGTATCTTTTCTAGGTTTTTCAATACATCCGTTTACCTGAACCACTATATTTGGAACACTTTTTCAACTTTGGAAGAAAATAAAAAAACATTAACCCAAATTAACCATTTTCGTTTTAACATAAATACGTTTGTTATCAATTTATTTACCTGCTCTATAAAGATTGTCTGCATAAATTTGCCTGTTTGGCTGTAAGGCCAGTAAAGGCCCTGAAACCCAACTCCAAAATATGCTGATGCAGGTATAAGAAGAAGAATACGCATTAGATGCAGCCACTAAATTTAGAGTTGATTGCTTTTATTTTCACTTAACAATCAAATAAAGCCTACCTGTGACATTTGAAAAAAAGGATTAATCATCCCAAATTTTTTGGTGTTTCCAGGTAGTTCTAAAACATATGATGTAATTTAATTTGTACCTGTTACACGGTTTCTGGATGTTGGCTTAAAATTTGTATATATTGCCTGAATACTTCAGAAACATAACATTTTTGTTTTGACTTTATAAGAACACACATTGCAGTGAAAAGTATTTTTAAATATAATTCGCAAGCATTGATTTTATAAGTGTAACGATGTCTTTGGAAAACGTTAAATTATTTGAGTTGTTCAAAAACTCCATAAACGCGAAGGAGTTCGTTTCGGCCATCAGAAAAGAACTTAACGTTGAGGAAGCAAATATAGAGAAGTTTGATCCCCTAAAGAGCAAGCGTAATCTTATTTATGCCAAAATAAAAACAAAGTGGCAAAACTCTCAAAAAATTAGGTCGCACATTTACAAAAGCGGTTGCCCTTTAAAAAATAGCCGACTAAAAAGGATAAAGGAAAGCATCCCCACACCACCAAATTCACTACCAATGGAATATAACGCTGATTTGAATTTGAATGATTTGGATTTGAATCTGTCCAAGGGAAAATATATAATATTGCGGGATTCTTTAATCCGACATAATGTAAATATTCTTCCTGGATACAATAAAATTGGATCGGCTAAACAGAGCGCAGTACCACAACCCACTATAGGGACGGAAGTGTCAGCAGAGATTAAACTTCAAGATCTAATGGACCACACTGCAAAACGTCAAAAAATATTTTGAACTGCAAGGAAAAAATTAACGGCAGCAAATTTGGTGAATATGCCACCAAGACTGCAGAGCTGTTAATGGAAAAATATCCAGGAAAAAAACTGACTCCCACGCTTCACAAAGTTTTGGCACATGGCCAAACTATAATTGAATATCATTGCCTTCCCATTGGGGAGATGTCAGAAGAAGCCCAGGAATCGAGAAACAAGGATTATAAAAAATTTAGAGCTATGAATACATGTAAAGTATCACGATCAAGGGAAAACGAGAATCTTTTTAATATGTTGGCAGCCTCTTCAGATCCACTAGTAGCGTCCCTTAGACAAGTGAGATCCAATACAGAATTAACAAGTAGTTATTCAAAAGAAATGTTAAGTCTTTTAGATATTCCTTCAAATGTAAATGTGGATGATTATTTTACAAAAAACTACTGATAAGATAAATTATGTAACATATTATAATAAAAAAGCATTGTTAAATTAAATTTATTGACTGAAATATAAAATTATAAAATACAAAATGTATCATCAAAATTTCTTTATTTTTATAAATGAAAAAAAAAATATTTAGGTACATATTTTTCAATGGCAAATGTTGCACAGGCAACAAAATCCAACTTCCACAACATATTGCCTAGCTCACAGATATCGTGTCACAATGCATGGGTACTTGTTTTAAATCTTGAGCATTTTTCTTTCAATTAAAATTTAATTCATAAAAATATTTCAATTGGTTTAGAAAATATGAAAAAAATATGTATATATTTTTCAATGGCAAATAGTGCGCAGCTTTCAGATATCGTATCACCATGTATGAGTACTTATTTAAAAGCCTGATCATTTGTCTTTCAACTACAATTTATTTTATTAAAATATGTCTATTGGTTTAGAAAATATGATTTTTGCAACGTTTTTTCGGCTTCCGTGCCACTGTGCGTCGGAGACATCCCAAAGTTACCTAAAGTACGATCAGAGTGACTAGAGAAGTCGATATACCCATGTCCGTCTGTCCGTATGAACGTTTAAATCTCAGAGATGGTAAGAGCTAGAGCAACCAAACTTTCAGATTAGATCCCTTATTAATCCATAGGAGACAAGTTTATTTTATTTTTTTAATATCGGGATTACATTATATAGCTCCCATAGGGGTGTTTCAGAGGACCTCGAAAAAAAACAAAAGTTTTAGATGGATAATTCGTTTGTTTATGAAGATTCCGTAACCAAATTTGGCGATCGGAAGTTTTTTAGAGTTCCCAAGCACTGTTACAAATTTGATCAAAATCGGTTTACTATATCATATAGCTCCCATAGGAACGATCTGTCAAAAAAACGCTTTTTTTACAAAATTCGTTGTTTCGTTTGTTTGTGAAGATATTGTAACCAAATTTGGTTTTTTAGAGTTCCCAAGCACTGTTCCAAATTTGATCAAAATCGGTTGACTATATCATATAGCTCCCATAGGACCAATCGGTAAAAAAAACGCCTTTTTTTTTACAAAATTCGTTGTGTTTCGTTTGTTTGTGAATGTTCAGCTGGGTGGCTTCTGTGGTGTGGTTGGGACTCCTCTGTGTAGTTTCCCTTGTTCCCAAGTAAAACGTCTGGTGTTTTAGTGTATAATTTAGTGTTTATTCAATGTCTTAGCCGTAGCTTTAGCGACAGATAATATGCTGGAAAATGTTTACAAATTAAAACGAAAAAGTACGCATGCAGCGGGTCTGCTTACGTTAATTGTAATGGGAGCACTCATTGTACTGCGCTCTGCTTAGCATAGCATAAGCGCAGCATAAGATGAGCGGGGTCGGGATCACTTCTTGAGAAACTTTTCACCTAAGTGAGCGCAGCTTACGCTCTTTAAGTTCTTTCATTTATTTATTTATATTTTTATTTATTTATTTATTTGAGGGGTACAACTACGTACAGTTGACATTATATTATAGAAAAGTACATATAAATTTATTTAGAAAAGAAAATAGAGCGAGGAAATTGATATGAACTAATCCGCGTCTCTAGCCCGATGGCTGAAGTTTTTAATGATATGCACCAACTCACATCAAGAACTGGCCAGAAACTTGGATTTACAATATTAAAGTTGAAAAAAGGAAGCAAGATAAAAATTAAACATTATATCGCAAAAAAAGCCAAATGATCACCATTGACCAAGTGGGTGACTCATAATGTAGGATTGGTCAAGGATGCTCAAAGAGGCAAGTCAAAATGACTTAAGATAGAAGAAGTGATAGATTGCATAGACAGTTCGAAAGAGAGGCAATTATAAAAGTTATTATAGTTAGAGCATAAGACACGGAAAGGGTCGTGCAAAGAATAATTAGATCAACAAAATTGTAAGGCTAAGGGTCGAAAATTACGAGTTACTCTGGATGGTATGACCAAAGTAACTTTGCTAAGGAGTACATTGGAATCGATAAGACCGAGTAACAGTTTATGCAAGAATAACACGCCGTGGCATGTTCTGCGATGATTTAAGGAAGGCAATTTTATAAGGCGAAGTCTATCAGAATATGGCGGCAGTCGGATATTTGGGTCCCAGTTTAAGCCACGAAGTGCAAAAAGGAGAATTTGCTTTTGTACGGAATCAATCATGTCCTGATAAAGATGGTATTGAGGGCTCCAAACGCAGGAACAATATTCCAAAATTGGACGGACGAGAGAAATATAAAGAAGTTTGGTTGTGTAAGGGTCGTTAAACTCTTTAGACCAACGCTTAATAAAAGCAAGAACACCTCTAGCCTTATTCACGATGTTGCAAATATGGTTATTAAATTTAAGGTTATGATCAAACAAAACACCAAGGTCAGACACACTCTTGATGCGTTCTAAGGTAGAAGATTCTAAAGAGTAAGTAGCCAAATAAGGAGCAGAACGATACAATGTCATAATGTTACATTTTGTCTTGTTGAGAAAGAGTTGGTTGATATTGCACCAAGATTGCATGTTATCAAAATCATGCTGAAGAAGTAAGTACTTATTATTATCGGAGTAGGACATACAGAGTTTAACATCATCCGCATACATAAGAATGTGAGAAGATGAGATTACCTGAGGGAGATCATTTAAAAATAAGTTAAAAAGAAGAGGGCCTAGATGGCTACCTTGAGGTACCCCTGACGTGACCATAATTTCTGTAGATTCGCTGCCTTTAAAAACTACCTTCTGGACGCGGTTGGATAAATAGGACGATATCCAATTTAAAAGACAAGACGGAAACCCCAGACGAGACAGTTTAACAAGTAGAAGACTATGGTTTACCGAGTCAAATGCTTTGCTAAAGTCAGTATAAATGACATCAGTTTGTTATACCCTGTACCGTATGGTACAAAGGGTATATTGTGTTTGTGAAAGCCGAAAATGTATGTAACGTACAGAAGGAGTCGTCGGAGACCCCCCAAAGTTACCTAAAGAATGATCAGTGTGACTCGAGAAGTCGATATACCCATGTCCGTCTGTCCGTCTGTCCGTCTGTCCGTATGAACGCCTAGATCTCAGAGATGGTAAGAGCTAGAGCAAGCAAACTTTCAGATAAGATCCCTTGTTAATCCATAGGAGACAAGTTTATTTTATTTTTTTGATATCGGGACTACATAATATAGCTCCCATAGGGGTGTTTCAGAGGACCTCGAAAAAAAGCAAAAGTTTTAGATGGATAATTCGTTTGTTTATGAAGATATCATAACAAAATCTGGCAGTCGGAAGTTTTTTAGAGATCCCCAACACTGTAGCAAATTTTATCAAAATCGGTTGACTATATCATATAGCTCCCATAGGATCGATCGGTCGAAAAAATGTTTTTTTTTACAAAATTCGTTGTGTTTCGTTTGGTTTTGAAGATATCGGAACCAAATTCGGCAAGAGGAAGTTTTTTAGAGTTCCCAAGCAATGTTACAAATTTGATCAAAATCGGTTGACTATATCATATAGCTCCCATAGGACCAATCGGTCAAAAAATAGTTTTTCTACAAAATTCGTTGCGTTTCGTTTGTTTGTAAAGATATTGTTAGCAAATTTGGCATTAAGAAGTTTTTTAGAGTACCCAAGCACTGCACCAAGTTTGATCAAAATCGGTTGACTATATCATATAGCTCCCATAGGAACAATCGGTCAAAAAAACGTTTTTATAGTTCCCAATCAGTGTACTAAATTTGATCAAAATCGGTTGACTATATCATATAGCTCCCATAGGATCGATCGGTCGAAAAATGTTTTTTTACAAAATTCGTTGTGTTTCGTTTGGTTTTGAAGATATCGGAACCAAATTCGGCAAGAGGAAGTTTTTAGAGTTCCCAAGCAATGTTACAAATTTGATCAAAATCGGTTGACTATATCATATAGCTCCCATAGGACCAATCGGTCAAAAAATCGTTTTTTCTACAAAATTCGTTGCGTTTCGTTTGTTTGTAAAGATATTGTTAGCAAATTTGGCATTAAGAAGTTTTTAGAGTACCCAAGCACTGCACCAAGTTTGATCAAAATCGGTTGACTATATCATATAGCTCCATAGGAACAATCGGTCAAAAAAACGTTTTTATAGTTCCCAATCAGTGTACTAAATTTGATCAAAATCGGTTGACTATATCATATAGCTCCCATAGGATCGATCGGTCGAAAAATGTTTTTTTACAAAATTCGTTGTGTTTCGTTTGGTTTTGAAGATATCGGAACCAAATTCGGCAAGAGGAAGTTTTTAGAGTTCCCAAGCAATGTTACAAATTTGATCAAAATCGGTTGACTATATCATATAGCTCCCATAGGACCAATCGGTCAAAAAATCGTTTTTTCTACAAAATTCGTTGCGTTTCATTTGTTTGTAAAGATATTGTTAGCAAATTTTGCATTAAGAAGTTTTTTAGAGTACCCAAGCACTGCACCAAGTTTGATCAAAATCGGTTGACTATATCATATAGCTCCCATAGGAACGATCTAAAAAAACGTTTTTTTTACAAAATTCGTTGTGTTTCGTTTGGTTTTGAAGATATCGGAACCAAATTTGGCTGTCGGGAGTTTTTTATAGTTCCCAATCAGTGTACTAAATTTGATCAAAATCGGTTGACTATATCGTATAGTCCCCATAGGACCGATCGGTCAAAAAAATTGTTTGGTGCAAAATTCGACTGATTTCTTTTTTTTATGAAAATATCGTAACCAAATTTGCCGAATAAAATATCTTTTGGAGGTTTTAAGCAACGTGTCGGACTTGATTGCAATGTGGTGGTACAGGGTATCCCAAAGTCGTCTGCGCCCGACTTTAAACGTACGCCATCTTTTTTTTTCTGTAAAACCAAGATTAATAAGAGACGAAAGTTCTAAAAGGTTAGTTGAAGTGGACCGACGTTTTACAAACCCATGTAGGGAATCCGACATTAAAGAACGACAGTAGTGTTGCAATTGTGAAGTTACAATCCTCTCAAAAACTTTTGGAATTGATGAAAGCTTGGCAATACCGCGGTAGTTCTCAATGTTTGACTTGGAACCTTTTTTGTGAATAGGGATAATGAAGGATTCATTTCAGATGGCCGGAAGATAAGAATATTTTAATGAAGTGCGGAAAAGAACAGATAATGGTGTAAAAAGAGAGTGAGCACAATGCTTTAAGACGCAACTAGGTATGGCATCGGGGCCAGGGGAGAAGGATGATTTAATGGACAGTAGGGATTGTAAAACGTCGGTTTCAAAGATTTCTGGATAAGGAATAAGATTTGAATGTGGTAGGTTATAGGGATAGTTAAGGTCAATGCAATTAGGGTTGACAGAATAGGTAGTTTGAAAAAATTTCGCAAACAGGTCGGCGATTTCAGAATTGTTAGTAGAGCTTTCGTTTTTGAAATATAGCGATGAAGGAAATAAGGAAGATTTACGTTTAGAATTAACAAAAGAAAAAAATTTTTTAGGATCACTACAGAAGTTAAGCCGAAAGCGAAGAAGAAGACTTGCGATTTTTTAAAGAGGACAGACTAGTAGTAAACCAAGGCGGCTTTAAAGAAGGAGCCGGGACAGAATAGGGGACAAAGAGATCAAAAGCAGCGTATAAAACCCGATAGAAATTGGAAATGGATAAGTCAAGGTCACAAAAATTTATTAAGACCGACAAAATTAGACTTGCGAAAGCAGCGATACCGAGGAGCGTGAGCATGTGGCTGATTTCGGTAGAGACCATTAAATTTTAAAGAGATTTGTAATGTCGGATGGTACGGATCCTCGGGTACGGAGAGCGGACAGACCCTAGAAATTTCAAAATCAGTATAAAATTTATTTGGCTGAGAGATATATCAATCAGTCCAGTAACAAACTCATGATTACCAGATGGAAAAAGAAAACTAGAATTGACTGAACTAAGCCAAGATAATGTAGGCAGATTAAAGTCGCCTAAGACAACAATTTGATCCCGAGTACCAACAGAATCAGCCTCCATACGAATGGCAGTGAGATGATTCTGATATACACTCAAGTCGGAGCAAGGAGGTATATAGGAACAAGTAAAATAGATATAGGAATTATTAAAAAACACTTTTACGGCAATGAACTCAATGCCTATTGGAAAATTTAGAGATAGTAAATGAGATTCTAAGGCTACATTAACAGCAATGAGTACACCACCACCACGACCGGGAGACCGGTCAAGCCTGTAGGTTACATAGGAGCTAAAAAAATCTCAAAATCATAGACAGACGCATTAAGCCAGGTTTCAGAGAAAGCAATAATATCATAATCGAAATTTACGCTATTAGTGAAAAGTCTACTAAGTTTAGAGAGGAGACCACGAACATTCTGATATTGAATGGTAAGAACAGTATTTAGTTTTTTGAAGCTGTGTTAACTACACTTATAGAGGAAGCTACATTAGATGCTAAAGTCTTTTTAGGTTTTCTAATAAACTCATGCACTAAAGTATGAGTAGGCCAGAATGAAGGATTAAGTATAGCAGAAAAGAGAGAATCAGGGGCACTAATCTTAAACAAAGAGATATCTCGCTTATACTTAAAATTGAACTTAAATACTTCAATTTCATTTGGAGAAATATTAAGCTTCTCGCAAACGAATTGATTAATGCAATTTACAGTTGCCGATGGCATTAGCCTGGAGACGAAGATTGTCTTTTTAGGAGCCACTCCTACCAATGAGTCCGAGGGGTCAGCAGTTGACGGGGCGGCAGGTATAGGGACTCCACTCAAAATGATGACAGAGGACGGCGCATCAGTCACGCTGTTAGTGGCGCAGTTCATAGTGGCAGACTCGACGGTAGGAGCTGAAGAAGCTACAGTCAAACTAGCGCCAGTGTCAACAGCAACAGCACTAGCCGTGTCACTAGCAGCGGCTGAAGGAACTGGTTTAGGTGTAGCAAACGAAATAAGCTGCGACGGACGGGGAGTTATCGGCGAGTCCAGCCCTGTAGGGTTAGAATTTATTAAAGTTGGTTCAATGGCTGGTAGGTTTGCCTTTTTGCGCTTAGGTGAAACTCTCATAAGCTGCAAATTGCCAAACATACTTGAAATTGAAGAAAACTTATCTTGTAGAGAACGAAAATCCTTATAAAGGTCATCAAATCCCAGTTTTGTCTGGCGCATCTCAACTTCAGCGGAACGACAAGTTGGGCAGGTCCAGTTTAGGCATTGCCCTCACGTATAAAGTCAAAGACACGGCCGGTCAGACCGGCACATTTTAAATGAGCCATATTGTCGCACATCCAGCATGCGACACAGGCTTCGGTTTGTATACCGCTCCATTGACAAGATGGGTAACAACAAATCTTTAGGTCACTCATGGCGATGATTTTTTACAAAAGATGCAGCAGACAGACAGTGTATATGAGTCTGACGGTGTATAAGCGACCCAAAGCTTATAAACACAGCAGTTATTCAGCAACAACAAATACGTATGCTCAAAGCAAAGAAGAGATGCACGCAACAACAAGAAAGCGTTGGTGAGCGCAGCACAAAGAAGAATACGCAAAGCGCCGCACGAAATAAAAGCTCGCACTGAGGAACAAGCAACAACAACAAAAACTAAGCTGAGCGGCTAGGCTGAGCTTAAAACGCAAACAAAAATTGAGCAGCAACAACAAATTGCACTGTTTAGAATTTAAGCAAAATGTTTTAGCAATTAAATTAACACTGTTGCAGTTATTTTGAGTTTGTCACTTTAATTAAATGGACCACCACTAAGTTATTAGTCGGTTGCGAAAAAAGATTGGATAAAATTCGTAGGTTTTTTTTATAATAAATAAAAAGTAACTGGAGCGCGGTAGAAACACGACCAACAGAACAAAAGAGCAAAAAGCTTTTTGAGCGCAGCTTACGCTCTTTGAGCAAACCTAAGCACGGAGCTAGGCTTAAACCACTCATGCCTTTTTGGCATGAACATACTGCCCCCTTGCAACGTAGTGTTGCATTGAGAGCTGAGTGCTAGCTGTGGAGTGCGTCACGCGGTGATGAGGAGCATTGGAGTAAGAGCGCGTGATGCATTTGGCTGAGTGCTGTCAGCTGGCGAGGAGTTATGAAAGATGGGGTCAACATTGCGGCATGATTTTTTGAACCCGGAACCTTGGGATGCTAAAGGAGCGTGTGATGAGGAGCATTGGAGTAAGAGCGCGTGATGCATTTCCGCCGCTTAAGGGATCACCAGGCACCACCTGGTTGTAGCATTTCTTCCTTGGCTGTCTCATCGCTGGCTCGGGATGGAGTCCTGGTGCAAAGACGGGGGTCAACATTTCTCGTTGACCATGGCCTGATTTTTTCAGCCTCTCGGACGAAGCGTGTGAATGGAAGAGGACCCTTGGGAGTGCTTACGTGAAGGAGCGTGTGATGAGCTTTACCACACGTGTGGCATTGGTCTCTGCTCCTGCAAGTGCGCCCTGAGTGTTGATGGGCAAGGCAGTTCCGACAATACTCGTTGGCAAGAACTACCTTGAGACGCTTTTTAGCGTCAAGCTGCAAGAAAATACGGCATTTACTTAGGGCGTGGGACCCACGGCAGACCCGGCATCGGTAGGAGTTGTTTCCATCTGGGTCTGTTTTGACATTTGAAGTCGTCTCATGTGGAGCTGCTTCGACTGAGGAAGTGCGGAGTGTGTCAGCATTAAGAGATGGATTAGAATCAGGTACCAAATTCGTCTGAGCCTTGGGATCGGCAATGAGTACCAGTCCTGATTGCAAAGTGTCGCTTTTGACTTTGCTATTGGGTGATGTGCTTGACCCGATGGCCTGAGTACGAGTCTCAGTGGAAGGGCGGACGTGGTCGGATGAGATCGTTGTTGAAAATGAGGGAATTGTTTTTACCGCGCCGGATGATGTTGGCCCAGTGAGGATCCATCCAAAAATTGTCTCCTGGCCCAGCAGTGAACCACAAACATTATGTTTTGTGCCGCGGAGCATGATGGATAGCATGATGGATAGCATGATGGATAGCATCCGCACCGATGAGAAGATCAATCTCTGCGCTTTGAAGGCAATTGGGGTCAGCCAGCTGCACATCAGTCAAATTTTGAAGTACAGCCTCGGAAATCGAGTCGGATGGCAGGCTCCTTGCTAAGGCTAGCAGCACGTAGGCTGCTACCTCGACCTGTAGTCGTGGATTTTTCGGAGGGGCTAGCATGAAGTGGCATAGCCGTTGGGTTTGAGCAGCAACGGATTGGCTTATACCCGACTCTTTGGCCTGCACAGATTGGAAAGGCAGTTTGAGTTTGTTGAACAGAGTTTCTGTAATAAAGGTTCCCTCTGAACCTGGGTCAAGAAGAGCACGGACAGTCAGCGTTGCGCCCAGATGACAGACGTTAACAAGCGCCGTGCCCAGAAGGATTCCTTCGCGGTGGGAGGCAAAATAGCTCTGAATATTTGCTTGCGGATGAGAGAGAGTGGACTGTATTTGTTGAGGAGTAAATGATTGCGTCGGAGTCGCAGTGGAAGGCGCCCGATCGGACGCGCCGTGGTGGAGGAGTGTGTGGTGGCGCCTTTGGCCCGTATGACAATTGTGCGGACTTGGGCATTCGCGAAGTGAGTGGCCACTTGCGAAACAGTTTAGGCATAACTTCTGTTGCAGAATGACTGTTTCTCTTTCTGCAATAGTCATTTGGAGGAAGCGAGGACAGAGACGGATAGCATGGTGTTCCTTGGAGCACAGAACACATGTTTGGTTGGGGGTTGGCGCTATAACGCCGACCTTGGCTTCGAAAGGATGTGCTTTCTTGGAGGCAAAATCCGTCCGAGAGAATCTCAGCTGGTTTTGCGTTCTTGTAGATGGATTGAGATCTTCAATTGCCTCAAGTGTTCGGTATCGCTCAATAAGGAAAGTATTGAGCTCTAGCCACGTAGGAATGTCAGCTTTGGCTTTTGTGGATTGCTCCCATAAAGACAGCGTTAGTCTTGGAAGTTTCGACGAACATATGTACACAAGAAGACAATCCCATTTTTCAATTTGGATTTGAGAATTTGTGAGAGCTACCAAACAACCCTGGATCGTGCTTTGGAGATCCTTAATGGCTGTTCCCGACTCATGGGAAATCGAGTCGAGGTTTAGGAGGATTTTCAACTGGCTGTTCACAAGTACCCTCTTGTTCTCAAAACGCTCTTTGAGGTTTTCCCATGCCGACTGAAAACCGTCATGCGTGAGAGGGGATTTCGCCACAATAGCGTTTGCATCACCTTTTGTTTTTGCAAGAAGGTGGAATAGCTTTTCAACTGGAGTCAGTTGCGGATTGTCAATGTAGACAGCAGTGAACAAGTCACGGAAAGTGGGCCATCGCTTATATTCGCCCGAGAAGACTTCTATGTCAATTGGGGGGAGGGTAATACCTCGATCTATCATAGATGTTTGGAAGTGCGGCCGTACGGACTGTCTGTTCGAATCAGTCATACTATCGATACGCTCGGAGAGGAGAGCCATGCACCGCTCGTAGACCGAATATGAGTATTTATACTTAGCTCTGATGACTTGAAGATCACTTCTGGCGTCATCACTCTCTAGCGCAAGCAGAGCCTTGGAGCAGGCCTCATATTCTTCCTCTACGTTTCCCCACAGCGACTTCGTGTGGTCGCGCCGAACTTGTAAGGTGTATATGGAGACACCTGTGGTGGGAGCTGCATTAACTACGTCCTCGAAGTCGATCAATTTTTCTGTTGCAGCGCTGAAGTGACTAAGAGCCATGTCTCTTTTATTCTCTTTAGAATTATTTATTGGAAAAAGGGTCTGGAAGTAGAAGTGGGTGAACAAACAATTTAGTGGACTTAAAACTCAAAATCGGTATACAATGGAGATGTATTTTTGTTCCTAGAATTATTTGTTGAAATAAGTCTTCTCCCGCCACAAAAACGATTCAGTTTTAGTAGAAAAATTTTTGCAAAGAGACAAGTTTTTTTATTTTTTTGATATCAGGATTAAATTATATAGCTCCCATAGGGGTGTTCCAGAGTACCTCGAAAAAAAGCAAAAGTTTTAGATGGATGATTCGTTTGCTTATGAAGATTTCATAACCAAATTTGGCAATCGGAAGTTATTTAAAGACTCCCAGCACTGTGCCAAATCAAAATCGGTTGACTATGTCATATAGGTCCCATAGGATCGATCGGTCGAAAAAATGTTTTTTGTACAAAATTCGTTGTGTTTTGTTTGTTTGTAAAGATATTGTAACCAAATTTGGCGTTTAGAAGTTTTTTAGAATTCAAATTTGATCAAAATCAGTTGACGATATCACATAGTTCCCATAGCACCAATCGGTCAAAAAAACATGTTTTGTGCAAAATTCGTTGTGATTCGTTTGTTTGTGAAGATACCGTAACGAAATTTGGCATTAAGAAGTTTTTTTATAGCTCCCAAGCACTGTTCCAAATTTGATCAAAATCGGTTGACTATATCATATAGCTCCCATAGGACCAATCGGTCAAAAAAACGTTTTTTTTACAAAATTCGTTGTGTTTCGTTTGGTTTTGAAGATATCGAAACCAAATTTGGCTGTCGGGAGTTTTTTAAGAGTACCCAAGTACTGTAGCAAATTTGATCAAAATCGGTTGACTATATCATTTAGCTCCCATAGGAACGATCGGTCAAAAAACGTTTTTTTTTACAAAATTTGTTGTGTTTCGTTTGGTTTTGAAGATATCGGAATCAAATTTGGCAGTCGGGAGTTTTTTATAGTTCCCAATCAGTGTAATAAATTTGATCAAAATCGGTTGACTATATCATATAGTCCCCATAGGACCGATCGGTCAAAAAAATTTTTGGTGCAAAATTCGACTAATTTCTTTTTTTTATGAAAATATCGTAACCAAATTTGCCGAATAAAATATCTTTTGGAGGTTTTAAGCAATGTGTCGGACTTAATAGCAATGTGGTGGTACAGGGTATCCCAAAGTCGTCTGCGCCCGACTTTAAAGTACGCCATCTTTTTTTTGGTTTATATGAGTTCTATTTGATGTATGATTTCTTATTATTATGTGTAAATTGTAGACAAAAGTATTTTGTTCTTATATACTTAAAAGTCGTAGACGTGGATGGTGTAGTACACAAAATATTCGTTTTGATTATTATTTTTTTTTTTTAAATATATATTTATATCGATATTTTTATAGTGATGGAGTTTTAATGAAATTAAGTGACTCGTGTTTCCGACTTATTTTTTGGCTTATCAATTATAAATTTTAAATAAAACACGGCTGGAAATTTGTTTATTTATTTTTAGGTATAGTTTTAGTGTCCAACTATGTTTAGGATTGTGTTGCAATTAATAATTGTGGATGATAAATGTGGCATTAATGCATGTTTAATTGGAAACCAAACATTTTTAAAGAAGTGCGCGAAATTGTGTGTGAAAATACAAGAACTGGAGGAGAAATGCGCAGCCGGGCAATAGAACTGCTCTGAATTTGGAAATTCGAATGGCACTTGTTTTTACTTTATGTTGGATTGGGTCTCTTTTTTTTTTTGCACATATATATATATTATATATATATATATGGCTGATCCTCGGAAGCTAAAACATGACTAACTGCTTATGCAACTAAGACTCCGGCACCGCCCGAGCTAACCTCGGCCTCCAATTTGCGGCGAACCAGATTCACCAGATCCTTTAATGTGACCTCCAATGTTGGAAAACTGCTGCGTGCGTGTATGGCAACCTTTTCATCCATGACATTGTGCAATTTGCGCACCTGTTCAAACGAGAGCACAGCCAAACGTTGTGTGCCACCCTTATCGACGCTCTCCAGTGAACCATGATCCGAGGTCGAGGCTATCGATGATCCTGAACTGGGAGATGGTGGCGGTGTCTCTGTACCGCCATCTGAGTGAAAACCATCATCGATTTGATAGACGTCCATTCTGTTGTTGCGTTGCTGATGATATAACGGTTCGGGTTCGTCTAGTGTCCCGCACTGCATTATGGGATAGGCGACGCGTGCCTTACTCAAACGCTCTAAAATCGTCAGCTTGCTGCTACTGGCTATGACGCCGCCAACATTGGATGAAGATAGCACACGACGTGCCGGCTGCACAATGGGCACAAAATCTCTATTACGTTCGGCAAAACTGCGACCAAATGAATTACGGCGATCGCTATAGGAACGTCAATATTGTACTGAGCCAGAAGTATTATTGTGTCTTATGCTGATTGTTATTGTTTTGTGACGAACCCATATAGGATTTGGATTTACGATATGGCTTATTGGTATACATAATGGGCTCTATGGCAGGATAACAGCCGCTGTCGGCGGTGCTTAAATTTGTGCCAAAACTGCTGCCCGCGTCGGAACTGATCGAGGAGGCGGAGGATGGCACTGCAGATAGTACGGCTGGCTTGGAACATTTGGCGCAGGATACGGTTAGAGCGGCAGTCAAAAGCTCAGTGGCACGCTCCTGTGTTGCATTGCTTTTAATGGAGGCATTTCCTGTCGAGTTGGCAGCACTGCTGCTGCAATTAGTATTGACCTCCCGCTCCTGCAGCTTTGATTTAACATTGCTGTTGCAATCGCTGTTGGTTTTGCTATTGCTAACGCGCGTTTGTGTGTATGACAAGTTTAGCTACTGCTTTTGCTTTTGCTGCTTGCTCTTTTTGTTGCCGTTGTTGTTGCCGTTGCCGTTACGCTGTTGTTGTTGCTGTTGTGTTTTGTTGCTGCTCGTTGCTTTAACACGATTTGTGTTGTTGTTATTGTTATTATTACAGTTGTTCAAGTACTAATAGAGAATATCGCAGCGCCGAATTCGAGATTTCGATATCACGGCAAAATAACAACAATAAAAATGTAATACAGTCGAGGCGGTGCCCGACAGTGGAATACCCTGTACCTTTTTTCTCAAAAAAAAGATTTATTCCTGCATATTCTTACTAAGAATTTCCAATTGGAACATTTTTTTTGTTGGTGCAAAACGATATTGATACCTATAAGTTCCGCAAATTTTAACCGATTTTGATGAAAATCGAAACTTACTTTAAAAAGAAGTTATTTAAAGTATATGGGGTAAGTTTCAAGGAGATATGTTGAGGGGTGTGGGAGAAAACACGGTAAATCGATTGCGGGGGTGGGGGCCCGCATTGATAAAATTTGGATGTGGATTTGTTCATTAGAGGCACATGAATTATCTTACCAAAATTGGTGGTTCTAGGTCATTTATTACTATTATTACGTAGAGTCAAATATTGACGCAGTTTATAGGCAAGGGGAGGTGAAATTTTTACATTTTAGACTATAACTTTTGTTGTAATTGTCCGATTTTGTTTATTTTTGACACACAGATGCATGTAACCACAACGCATCGCTCTGTTAAGTTTCAGATTAAAATGTTAAACGGTTTAGCTAAAAACCGCGAAACTCTGCTACGGGGGAACGGGGAAAGATATGGACATGATTCAAAAAACTTGATCTTCTGAGGAAATATGCGCACCAGCTGGTAAAGTTTCGTATCTCTAGCTCTTATAGTCTCCGGGATCTAGGTGTTCATACAGACGGACAGACGGACGGACGGACAGACGGACAGACGGACGGACAGACGGACATGGCTCAATCGCTACCCGAGGTTATGATAAGCATTTTGGTATAAAGGACTTGGGGTCTGCCACGCCTCCTTCTTGCCGTTACATACATTGCACAAATCTAGTATACCCTTTGTACCTATAGGTACAGGGTATAATTAGACAAATTAACATTGTGCAAAAGTAAAAAAATGTAATACAGTCGAGGCGGTGCCCGACAGTGTAATACCCTGTACCTTTTTTCTCAAAAAAAGATTTATTCCTGCATATTCTTACTAAGAATTTCCAATTGGAACATTTTTTTGTTGGTGCAAACGATATTGATAATACCTATAAGTTCCGCAAATTTTAACCGATTTTGATGAAAATCGAAATTTAAGTCAAAGGAGTTATTTAAAGTATATGGGGTAAGTTTCAAGGGGATATGTTGAAGGGTTTGGGAGAAAACACGGTAAATCGATTGCGGGGGTGGGGGGCTGCATTAATAAAATTTGGATGTGGATTTGTTCATTAGAGGCACATGAATCAGCTTACCAAAATTGGTGGTTCTAGGTCATTTGTTACTATTATTACGTAGAGTCAAAAATTGACGCAATTTATAGGCAAGGGGAGGTGAAAATTTTACATTTTAGACTATAACTTTTGTTGTCCGATTTTGTTTATTTTTGACACACAGATGCATGTTACTGCAACGCATCTCTGTTAAGTTTCAGATTAAAATATTAAGTGGCTTAGCTAAAAACCGCGAAACTCTGCTACGGGGGAACGGGGAAAGATATTGACATGATTCAACAAACTTGATCTTCTGAGGAAATATGCGCATCAGCTGGTAAAGTTTCGTATCTCTAGCTCTTATAGTCTCCGAGATCTAGGTGTTCATACAGACGGACAGACGGACGGACGGACAGACGGACGGACAGACGGACATGGCTCAATCGCTACCCGAGGTTATGATAAGCATTTTGGTATAAAGGACTTGGGGTCTGCCACGCCTCCTTCTTGCCGTTACATACATTGCACAAATCTAGTATACCCTTTGTACCTATAGGTACAGGGTATAAATATACATAGTACATTTATATATGTATATATATGCATAAAAAGGAAAATTAATAAAGCCTTTGCATATTTTAAGGCGCTGCACAGACAGAAGCGGCAAGTCTGTAATGGTTGCTTTTTACTGGCAGCTATATTTTTTGGGGCAAGCATAAATTTGCATTGCAAATGTCAACGCTGGCATTTAAGAGGGTATGAAAATTGGGCAAGCGCTTGAGAAAGGGAATTTTTGCCTTTTTTTGCAGCAGCATTCTCTGACTGTGCCTTCAGAACGTCTGCAAAAGATGCAAGAAACGACGAGACGAGAACAAAGCACAATGCCCAGACAAGACCACAACGGCGCCGCTTAAAACCCTAACCAGCCAGAGAGCAGAGCAAACCAAACCAGACCCGACCCGACCCGACTCAGCTCTTTGGTGCCGCCTCAAAAGCACGACATTGATTTATGCACGCCGTGTGGCACATGTAGCAGTAGAAAAGATCTTCTGCAGGTTGCATGCAATGCCGGTAACAAAGCCAGCACATAAAATGTCCTTGAAATACTGCATAGAAGTCATGCTGTGTCGTACTCATACTAGCTGGTATTGTATAGCAGGTAGCTGAGTATAAAACTTGCCGCGGGCATTAAAAAAGCAAATGGCTGCCAGGCGCCATTTTGTATTTTGTTGCTTACTTCAATTGTTTAATGCGTGGGAGCCAGCCTAAAAGCTGGCTATAAATTTGAAGACCTCAGCTATTTGACTTTTAAATACTTGCCGCTTTGAAGTTAAAATATCTGCTTGGTCTAGTACTAAGCTTTTTAATATATTTTAATTGCCTTTCGTTATTGTTCCGCCAAGTATGCAATAGATGTAGTAATAAAAAATGTAATACAGTCGAGGCGGTGCCCGACAGTGGAATACCCTGTACCTTTTTTCTCAAAAAAGATTTATTCCTACATATTCTTACTAAGAATTTCCAATTGGAACATTTTTTTGTTGGTGCAAATCGATATTTATACCTATAAGTTCCGCAAATTTTAAGCGATTTTAATGTAAATCGAAATTTACGTCAAAGAATTTATTTAAAGTATATGGGGTAAGTTTCAAGGGGATATGTTGAGGGGTGTGCGAGAAAACACGGTAAATCGATTGCGGGGGTGGGGGCCCGCATTGATAAAATTTGGATGTGGATTTGTTCATTAGAAGCACATGAATTAGCTTACCAAAATTGGTGGTTCTAGGTCATTTATTACTATTATTACGTAGAGTCAAATATTGACGCAGTTTATACGCAAGGGAGGTGAAATTTTTACATTTTAAACTATAACTTTTCTTGTAATTGTCCAATTTTGTTTATTTTTGACACACAGTTGCATGTAACCACAACGCATCGCTCTGTTAAGTTTAAGGTTAAAATATTAAACGGTTTAGCTAAAAAACGCGAAACTCTGCTACGGGGAACGGGGAAAGATATTGACATGATTCAATAAACTTGATCTTCTGAGGAAATATGCGCACCAGCTGGTAAAGTTTCGTATCTCTAGCTCTTATAGTCTCCGAGATCTAGGTGTTCATACAGACGGACAGACGGACAGACGGACGGACGGACAGACGGACAGACGGACAGACGGACAGACGGACGGACAGACGGACATGGCTCAATCGCTACCCGAGGTTATGATAAGCATTTTGGTACAAAGGACTTGGGGTCTGCCACGCCTCCTTCTTGCCGTTACATACATTGCACAAATCTAGTATACCCTTTGTACCTATAGGTACAGGGTATAAATAGCAACAACAAATAAACAACAAACAATATTCTTATTGCTGACCAAGTTAGTGAGTGTGTGCATTAAAAAATATAAAAATACAAATAAAAATTAATTTTGCTTAACTATTCGTTTAGAACATCTAACTTCTGTCCAAGTGCAAGGGTAGTTCTGTAATAATTGTTTTTATGCGTATTAGTTAGTTTTTTCGTTCTTGTACGGGTGTGGTTGTTTGTTAAATGTCTTCTTTTTCTTAATTTTTGATTTGTGTATTTTTTGGTTTTTTATAGTCGTCAATGTGGGTCCTGAATCTTGAAGGACTGTATGCTTTGAAAAACGGGGAGTTACTTTATTTCTCCTGTTCTCCCTTCTAAATACAATTTCCTGATTTGTAACTTTTTCGGGCTGAGTCCTGTATCTATTTAGTTTTCTATCTTGGACTTTTTGAGCTCTGACATCCTCTGTTGTATCTGCGGATACACTTTTAGCCTAAAAGCATTTAGTTGTGAAAGGTACTCATGCTGATTATCGTAGTCGACTTGTGAACTAAACGAATGTGTTCTTCCCATAATGATTTCATAAGGTGTGTGTTTGTGTGCCGAGTGTATGGCGTTGTTGTAAATTATGAACGTTTCTGCCAAAATTTGGTCGTGATCAATACTTATCTTTTCCTTTTTCTTTTTCTCCAAAATGATTCCATAAATTTCGGTCAGAGTGGAATGCAACCTTTCTACAGGAGCATTACTTGAAGATTGTTGAAAGGAAGTTGTATGTAACAATATCTGATATTGCTTGCATAAATCTATGAAAATATTGGCGGAATACTCCGCTCCTTGATCGCACACTATTTTCTTGGGAATCCCAAAG
Organism: Chymomyza costata; assembly: GCA_018150985.1. Classification (NCBI taxonomy): domain Eukaryota; kingdom Metazoa; phylum Arthropoda; class Insecta; order Diptera; family Drosophilidae; genus Chymomyza; species Chymomyza costata. Next base: position 31,524 of record JAECWU010000010.1, on the reverse strand, counting down.
TTTTGCATGAACTGTTGTAATGCTTTTATTACGTTTAAGCTATCTCTGTAAGGAATCGTGAATACCGCAGCGAACTTTGAAAACTTATCAATAATTGTAACCACGTATTTCCCGTTTATGGTGTATAAGTCAGTATGCAAAATTTGCATTGGTTCACCTGGTGTTTCCGTTTCTTGGAAAACTAACTTAGGCGGACGCACACGTCACAATTGACTTTAGCTTTAATATTTGGGAAGTAATACAGTCTTTTTAACTGTTGAGTTACTTCGTGTATCCCCCTATGGTTAGTCCGTTCGTGTTGTTCCCTGATTTGTTTTTCCTGCGTTTCCGTATCTAACAGGTCTGTTTATATGGTAGTACATCTAACAATCTTGTAAATATTCCCGTGAGCAAAGTATTTCGAATAACATGTTTGTATCGTTTTAAATATTTAATCTGGTGCATATACTGCACATGTCTTGTTTGGCTTGAGAATTTTCTTTAGAATTTTCGCTAAGTTGTCTTCGTCGAATTTAGGATTTGCGACTATCCGTCTAATTTTATTTTTAAACGGGGTAGTTACCGTATTCTGTGGTGAATTTTCGTATCTAAAAATTATTTGGATATTGTGCTCGCTTATCGATCTTTCTGAAATTGGGATATAGTCATTTCTGTCTTCCCAATTGCTATGTATTGTATCCCCTGCTATCCCTGCTTTTGATTCCTTGTCGTTGATATTAACATCGACTTGAATCCTACTAAGGGAATCTGCCACTTCATTTTGAGAACCTTTCTTATATATGACTTCGTAGTCGTACTCTAACAACTGGAGTTTCCAACGTACTAACTTGAAGTTGGGTTCTTTGAAACTCATAAGCCAGGTCAATGGCCTATGATCCGTTACTATCTTAAATTTTTGCCCGAATAAGTAGGGCCTAAAGTATTTGATTGCCCAAATAATTGATAATAATTAATCTCCTTTTCCACTGTTGAGTAGTTCTGTTCCGTGTCGGACAGTGTTCTACTCGCAAACGATACTGGCTTGTCCTTACCCAAAGGACCTTGTGACAACACTGCTCCTAGTGCCACGCTGCTTGCATCTGTGGTCAAGATAAATTGTTTAGTAAAATCTGGGTACTGAAGTAGCGGGTCTCATTACAAAGAAGTGTTTTGCATAACTCGAATGCTTTAATATACTCCTGACCTATCCCCACTGCTTTCTTGCCTTTTAACTGGTGTGTCAATGGTTTTGTTATTTTTGCGAAGTCTTTTATGAATTTCCTATAGTACCCCAATAATGATTTTATTTCTTTTCTAGTTTTGGGCATTGGAAACTTTTGAATCGTCTCTAGTTTCTTTGGGTTAGATTTAATACCTTCGTCAGTGACGATATGCCCTAAGTAATCAATCTCTTTTCTTAAAAATTCGGACTTGTTAAATTGTAGTTTGAGATTTGCCTCTTTTAATTTGGAAAAGACTTGTTTTAAATCTTCCGTGTGTTCTTGGAGCGACGCGGAAAATACAATTATATCGTCCAAATAGACCAAACAGCATTTGCCTATTAATTCTTTTAAAACGCTGGCTCTGAAAGGTTTGGTATATAGGGGAATATCATCCGCTGTTGGGATGTTATGTTTAATCAAGTTAGTAAATGTGAGTTTTTCATCCTTATTGTAAAATAAGGACGGAAATTTTAGACAAAGCTTTTTGAGTTCAAATTTCTCCTCGGCGTTTAAATGTTCTGTCCGCAATTGCTTTAAGATTTCCTCGTTATTTTTGTGAAACTCCTCTTTGTATTCTAAAAAATTGATTTCACTAAAATTCTCCTCTTCCCAAAGCTGTACAGCCCTTCGGAAATAATATTTTCAGCTACCTCTATTTGTATAGAATGTACCTTGCTTAATGTTTACCGGCAGTACTACTATCGTTCTTGTATTTGGTTCTAATATAAACAGTTCCGAAGTATGATTGGATCGGATATTAATCGGTAAGTTGGCTTGCGACGTTTCTAATGTTAGGGATTGTAGATCTATCTTAGTCTTTAATTGTCGTAAAATGTCCATGCCAAAAAGGCCATCAAAAAAATCGTGAAATTTAAACAATGAAAATGTGAATTTCCCATCCGTTTGGAACTTTTGAAAAATTGGGAATTTAACTTTTTCCTTTAATGAGTGTATATTTAGTACGGTTTTGACTACGGTCGGTTCGCTTAATTGAATTCTATTACTTTTTGTTGTGAATTATGGGTCTAAAAATGAGTCTGATGCCCTAGTATCAATTAAAAATCTCAAGGATCTTCCGAATGGAGATTCTATAAAGACATAGGGTAATCTAGATCCATGTTTATTAGCGTCTATATATCCTGTCTATGTTCTGAGGCGGGTACGCGAAAATTTGTCGTTTCAGTCCAACCTTGCTTTTGAGGTTGCGATTGTTCTTTAGTTGGTTCGTTTTGTTCTATGTTGTACAGTCTTCCTTGCGTCTCTGAATTTCCACTACGTTGAGATTGTCTCGATTCTGTTTCTTATTTTGGCATAGTTGCCAACCTATTTGCTCTCGGTGTGGTGTTTGGGTTGTGGTACCGAGAAGACCCGTTTCAATTATCTGGTGTCCTTAGTGTTTCTGGTTGTTGGTAATTTCGGCCCTCGTAATTAACCCGATTGGGTCTCTCATAGCGGACAACATTGTTTGATTGATACGGACTGGAGTTATTTCAATATCGATTTCCTGTATAGTTTGTTGGTCTTAAATATCTCTCGTTCTGTCTATTATGAGCGACCACTGCTCTTTCGAACTCCTGTCTTTTCATCCGTTCCTGGTAATAAATTTCCCTTTCCTTAATGGCTGCTTCATAAACTTCTTTTAAGGATGTTGGCTTTAACGACCTAACGAAGCTACCTAATGGTACCTTTATACCACTTGCAAAGGTGGATAGGCAAGTTTTTTCATACGCTGTTTTTATTTGCTTTAGCCACGGTAATTTCTTTTTCAGTTGCGTCAACTAAATTGAATAGTGCCGACCTGATCTCAACAATTTTCTCATAAAGATGAGATACCGTCATTTCCCTCTGAGTCAGTAAATGCAAGTCACATAATAATGATGATTCCTCCCGCTTATCCGAGAAACTTGAACTTAATTCATTTTTAATTTCGTCCCAATTTAGTGGGACGCCAGCCGCAAGCAAGGCTTTATTGGCTTTTCCCTCGATTTTATTACGGATAGCCCTAAGCAACATTTCCCCGTACGGGGTCTGATCAGTTCCCCTAATCAACAAAAGAATCTCCTCTACATTGTTAATAAACTCGTTAAGAGTTTTTGCATTCCCCTCATAAGGTGGAAGAAAACGGATGGCATCCGGAATTCTAAGTGAGTCAAATACTTCCTGTGGGTCGAGTAACGCTTGATGAGTTGGTGGAGTCGCTCGGCCAGACGCCATTTCTTGGGAGTTATCACTAACGTTTTCAATCTTTTCTGTGTCTATTTTATTCTCTTTACATTTATTTATTGGAAAAAGGGTCTGGAAGTAGAAGTGGGTGAACAAACAATTTAGTGGACTTAAAACTCAAAATCGGTATACAATGGAGATGTATTTTTGTTCCTAGAATTATTTGTTGAAATAAGTCTTCTCCCGCCACAAAAACGATTCAGTTTTAGTAGAAAAATTTTTGCAAAGAGACAAGTTTTTTTATTTTTTTGATATCAGGATTAAATTATATAGCTCCCATAGGGGTGTTCCAGAGTACCTCGAAAAAAAGAAAAAGTTTTAGATGGATTATTCGTTTGTTTATGAAGATATCATAACCAAATTTGGCAATCGGAAGTTTTTTAGAGACCCCCAGCACTGTACCAAATTTTATCAAAATCGGTTGACTATGTCATATAGGTCCCATAGGATCGATCGGTCGAAAAAATGTTTTTTGTACAAAATTCGTTGTGTTTTGTTTGTTTGTAAAGATATTGTAACCAAATTTGGCGTTTAGAAGTTTTTTAGAATTCAAATTTGATCAAAATCAGTTGACGATATCACATAGTTCCCATAGCACCAATCGGTCAAAAAAACATGTTTTGTGCAAAATTCGTTGTGATTCGTTTGTTTGTGAAGATACCGTAACGAAATTTGGCATTAAGAAGTTTTTTTATAGCTCCCAAGCACTGTTCCAAATTTGATCAAAATCGGTTGACTATATCATATAGCTCCCATAGGACTAATCGGTCAAAAAAACGTTTTTTTACAAAATTCGTTGTGTTTCGTTTGGTTTTGAAAGATATCGAAACCAAATTTGGCTGTCGGGAGTTTTTTAGAGTACCCAAGTACTGTAGCAAATTTGATCAAAATCGGTTGACTATATCATTTAGCTCCCATAGGAACGATCGGTCAAAAAACGTTTTTTTTTACAAAATTTGTTGTGTTTCGTTTGGTTTTGAAGATATCGGAATCAAATTTGGCAGTCGGGAGTTTTTTATAGTTCCCAATCAGTGTAATAAATTTGATCAAAATCGGTTGACTATATCATATAGTCCCCATAGGAACAATCGGTCAAAAAAATTTTTGGTGCAAAATTCGACTAATTTCTTTTTTTTTATGAAAATATCGTAACCAAATTTGCCGAATAAAATATCTTTTGGAGGTTTTAAGCAATGTGTCGGACTTAATAGCAATGTGGTGGTACAGGGTATCCCAAAGTCGTCTGCGCCCGACTTTAAAGTACGCCATCTTTTTTTTTAGGATATATGAGTTCTATTTGATGTATGATTTCTTATTATTATGTGTAAATTGTAGACAAAAGTATTTTGTTCTTATATACTTAAAAGTCGTAGACGTGGATGGTGTAGTACACAAAATATTCGTTTTGATTATTATTTTTTTTTTTTAAATATATATTTATATCGATATTTTTATAGTGATGGAGTTTTAATGAAATTAAGTGACTCGTGTTTCCGACTTATTTTTTGGCTTATCAATTATAAATTTTAAATAAAACACGGCTGGAAATTTGTTTATTTATTTTTAGGTATAGTTTTAGTGTCCAACTATGTTTAGGATTGTGTTGCAATTAATAATTGTGGATGATAAATGTGGCATTAATGCATGTTTAATTGGAAACCAAACATTTTTAAAGAAGTGCGCGAAATTGTGTGTGAAAATACAAGAACTGGAGGAGAAATGCGCAGCCGGGCAATAGAACTGCTCTGAATTTGGAAATTCGAATGGCACTTGTTTTTACTTTATGTTGGATTGGGTCTCTTTTTTTTGCAGATATATATATATTATATATATATATATGGCTGATCCTCGGAAGCTAAAACATGACTAGCTGCTAACTAAGACTCCGGCACCGCCCGAGCTAACCTCGGCCTCCAATTTGCGGCGAACCAGATTCACCAGATCCTTTAATGTGACCTCCAATGTTGGAAAACTGCTGCGTGCATGTATGGCAACCTTTTCATCCATGACATTGTGCAATTTGCGCACCTGTTCAAACGAGAGCACAGCCAAACGTTGTGTGCCACCCTTATCGACGCTCTCCAGTGAACCATGATCCGAGGTCGAGGCTATCGATGATCCTGAACTGGGAGATGGTGGCGGTGTCTCTGTACCGCCATCTGAGTGAAAACCATCATCGATTTGATAGACGTCCATTCTGTTGTTGCGTTGCTGATGATATAACGGTTCGGGTTCGTCTAGTGTCCCGCACTGCATTATGGGATAGGCGACGCGTGCCTTACTCAAACGCTCTAAAATCGTCAGCTTGCTGCTACTGGCCATGACGCCGCCAACATTGGATGAAGATAGCACACGACGTGCCGGCTGCACAATGGGCACAAAATCTCTATTACGTTCGGCAAAACTGCGACCAAATGAATTACGGCGATCGCTATAGGAACGTCAATATTGTACTGAGCCAGAAGTATTATTGTGTCTTATGCTGATTGTTATTGTTTTGTGACGAACCCATATAGGATTTGGATTTACGATATGGCTTATTGGTATACATAATGGGCTCTATGGCAGGATAACAGCCGCTGTCGGCGGTGCTTAAATTTGTGCCAAAACTGCTGCCCGCGTCGGAACTGATCGAGGAGGCGGAGGATGGCACTGCAGATAGTACGGCTGGCTTGGAACATTTGGCGCAGGATACGGTTAGAGCGGCAGTCAAAAGCTCAGTGGCACGCTCCTGTGTTGCATTGCTTTTAATGGAGGCATTTCCTGTCGAGTTGGCAGCACTGCTGCTGCAATTAGTATTGACCTCCCGCTCCTGCAGCTTTGATTTAACATTGCTGTTGCAATCGTTGTTGGTTTTGCTATTGCTAACGCGCGTTTGTGTGTATGACAAGTTTAGCTGCTGCTTTTGCTTTTGCTGCTTGCTCTTTTTGTTGCCGTTGTTGTTGCCGTTGCCGTTGCGCTGTTGTTGTTGCTGTTGTGTTTTGTTGCTGCTCGTTGCTTTAACACGATTTGTGTTGTTGTTATTGTTATTATTACAGTTGTTCAAGTACTAATAGAGAATATCGCAGCGCCGAATTCGAGATTTCGATATCACGGCAAAATAACAACAATAACAATAGCAACAACAAATAAACAACAAACAATATTCCTATTGCTGACCAAGTTAGTGAGTGTGTGCATTAAAAAAATATAAAAATACAAATAAAAATTAATTTTGCTTAACTATTCGTTTAGAACATCTAACTTCTGTCCAAGTGCAAGGGTAGTTCTGTAATAATTGTTTTTATGCGTATTAGTTAGTTTTTTCGTTCTTGTACGGGTGTGGTTGTTTGTTAAATGTCTTCTTTTTCTTAATTTTTGATTTGTGTATTTTTTGGTTTTTTATAGTCGTCAATGTGGGTCCTGAATCTTGAAGGACTGTATGCTTTGAAAAACGGGGAGTTACTTTATTTCTCCTGTTCTCCCTTCTAAATACAATTTCCTGATTTGTAACTTTTTCGGGCTGAGTCCTGTATCTATTTAGTTTTCTATCTTGGACTTTTTGAGCTCTGACATCCGCTGTTGTATCTGCGGATACACTTTTAGCCTAAAAGCATTTAGTTGTGAAAGGTACTCATGCTGATTATCGTAGTCGACTTGTGAACTAAACGAATGTGTTCTTCCCATAATGATTTCATAAGGTGTGTGTTTGTGTGCCGAGTGTATGGCGTTGTTGTAAATTATGAACGTTTCTGCCAAAATTTGGTCGTGATCAATACTTATCTTTTCCTTTTTCTTTTTCTCCAAAATGATTCCATAAATTTCGGTCAGAGTGGAATGCAACCTTTCTACAGGAGCATTACTTGAAGATTGTTGAAAGGAAGTTGTATGTAACAATATCTGATATTGCTTGCAGAAATCTTTGAAAATATTGGCGGAATACTCCGCTCCTTGATCGCACACTATTTTCTTGGGAATCCCAAAGTTTTGCATGAACTGTTGTAATGCTTTTATTACGTTTAAGCTATCTCTGTAAGGAATCGTGAATCCCGCAGCGAACTTTGAAAACTTATCAATAATTGTAACCACGTATTTCCCGTTTATGGTGTATAAGTCAGTATGCAAAATTTGCATTGGTTCACCTGGTGTTTCCGTTTCTTGAAAAACTAACTTAGGCGGACGCACACGTCACAATTGACTTTAGCTTTAATATTTGGGAAGTAATACAGTCTTTTTAACTGTTGAGTTACTTCGTGTATCCCCCTATGGTTAGTCCGTTCGTGTTGTTCCCTGATTTGTTTTTCCTGCGTTTCCGTATCTAACAGGTCTGTTTATATGGTAGTACATCTAACAATCTTGTAAATATTCCCGTGAGCAAAGTATTTCGAATAACATGTTTGTATCGTTTTAAATATTTAATCTGGTGCATATACTGCACATGTCTTGTTTGGCTTGAGAATTTTCTTTAGAATTTTCGCTAAGTTGTCTTCGTCGAATTTAGGATTTGCGACTATCCGTCTAATTTTATTTTTAAACGGGGTAGTTACCGTATTCTGTGGTGAATTTTCGTATCTAAAAATTATTTGGATATTGTGCTCGCTTATCGATCTTTCTGAAATTGGGATATAGTCATTTCTGTCTTCCCAATTGCTATGTATTGTATCCCCTGCTATCCCTGCTTTTGATTCCTTGTCGTTGATATTAACATCGACTTGAATCCTACTAAGGGAATCTGCCACTTCATTTTGAGAACCTTTCTTATATATGACTTCGTAGTCGTACTCTAACAACTGGAGTTTCCAACGTACTAACTTGAAGTTGGGTTCTTTGAAACTCATAAGCCAGGTCAATGGCCTATGATCCGTTACTATCTTAAATTTTTGCCCGAATAAGTAGGGCCTAAAGTATTTGATTGCCCAAATAATTGATAATAATTAATCTCCTTTTCCACTGTTGAGTAGTTCTGTTCCGTGTCGGACAGTGTTCTACTCGCAAACGATACTGGCTTGTCCTTACCCAAAGGACCTTGTGACAACACTGCTCCTAGTGCCACGCTGCTTGCATCTGTGGTCAAGATAAATTGTTTAGTAAAATCTGGGTACTGAAGTAGCGGGTCTCATTACAAAGAAGTGTTTTGCATAACTCGAATGCTTTAATATACTCCTGACCTATCCCCACTGCTTTCTTGCCTTTTAACTGGTGTGTCAATGGTTTTGTTATTTTTGCGAAGTCTTTTATGAATTTCCTATAGTACCCCAATAATGATTTTATTTCTTTTCTAGTTTTGGGCATTGGAAACTTTTGAATCGTCTCTAGTTTCTTTGGGTTAGATTTAATACCTTCGTCAGTGACGATATGCCCTAAGTAATCAATCTCTTTTCTTAAAAATTCGGACTTGTTAAATTGTAGTTTGAGATTTGCCTCTTTTAATTTGGAAAAGACTTGTTTTAAATCTTCCGTGTGTTCTTGGAGCGACGCGGAAAATACAATTATATCGTCCAAATAGACCAAACAGCATTTGCCTATTAATTCTTTTAAAACGCTGGCTCTGAAAGGTTTGGTATATAGGGGAATATCATCCGCTGTTGGGATGTTATGTTTAATCAAGTTAGTAAATGTGAGTTTTTCATCCTTATTGTAAAATAAGGACGGAAATTTTAGACAAAGCTTTTTGAGTTCAAATTTCTCCTCGGCGTTTAAATGTTCTGTCCGCAATTGCTTTAAGATTTCCTCGTTATTTTTGTGAAACTCCTCTTTGTATTCTAAAAAATTGATTTCACTAAAATTCTCCTCTTCCCAAAGCTGTACAGCCCTTCGGAAATAATATTTTCAGCTACCTCTATTTGTATAGAATGTACCTTGCTTAATGTTTACCGGCAGTACTACTATCGTTCTTGTATTTGGTTCTAATATAAACAGTTCCGAAGTATGATTGGATCGGATATTAATCGGTAAGTTGGCTTGCGACGTTTCTAATGTTAGGGATTGTAGATCTATCTTAGTCTTTAATTGTCGTAAAATGTCCATGCCAAAAAGGCCATCAAAAAAATCGTGAAATTTAAACAATGAAAATGTGAATTTCCCATCCGTTTGGAACTTTTGAAAAATTGGGAATTTAACTTTTTCCTTTAATGAGTGTATATTTAGTACGGTTTTGACTACGGTCGGTTCGCTTAATTGAATTCTATTACTTTTTGTTGTGAATTATGGGTCTAAAAATGAGTCTGATGCCCTAGTATCAATTAAAAATCTCAAGGATCTTCCGAATGGAGATTCTATAAAGACATAGGGTAATCTAGATCCATGTTTATTAGCGTCTATATATCCTGTCTATGTTCTGAGGCGGGTACGCGAAAATTTGTCGTTTCAGTCCAACCTTGCTTTTGAGGTTGCGATTGTTCTTTAGTTGGTTCGTTTTGTTCTATGTTGTACAGTCTTCCTTGCGTCTCTGAATTTCCACTACGTTGAGATTGTCTCGATTCTGTTTCTTATTTTGGCATAGTTGCCAACCTATTTGCTCTCGGTGTGGTGTTTGGGTTGTGGTACCGAGAAGACCCGTTTCAATTATCTGGTGTCCTTAGTGTTTCTGGTTGTTGGTAATTTCGGCCCTCGTAATTAACCCGATTGGGTCTCTCATAGCGGACAACATTGTTTGATTGATACGGACTGGAGTTATTTCAATATCGATTTCCTGTATAGTTTGTTGGTCTTAAATATCTCTCGTTCTGTCTATTATGAGCGACCACTGCTCTTTCGAACTCCTGTCTTTTCATCCGTTCCTGGTAATAAATTTCCCTTTCCTTAATGGCTGCTTCATAAACTTCTTTTAAGGATGTTGGCTTTAACGACCTAACGAAGCTACCTAATGGTACCTTTATACCACTTGCAAAGGTGGATAGGCAAGTTTTTTCATACGCTGTTTTTATTTGCTTTAGCCACGGTAATTTCTTTTTCAGTTGCGTCAACTAAATTGAATAGTGCCGACCTGATCTCAACAATTTTCTCATAAAGATGAGATACCGTCATTTCCCTCTGAGTCAGTAAATGCAAGTCACATAATAATGATGATTCCTCCCGCTTATCCGAGAAACTTGAACTTAATTCATTTTTAATTTCGTCCCAATTTAGTGGGACGCCAGCCGCAAGCAAGGGCTTTATTGGCTTTTCCCTCGATTTTATTACGGATAGCCCTAAGCAACATTTCCCCGTACGGGGTCTGATCAGTTCCCCTAATCAACAAAAGAATCTCCTCTACATTGTTAATAAACTCGTTAAGAGTTTTTGCATTCCCCCTCATAAGGTGGAAGAAAACGGATGGCATCCGGAATTCTAAGTGAGTCAAATACTTCCTGTGGGTCGAGTAACGCTTGATGAGTTGGTGGAGTCGCTCGGCCAGACGCCATTTCTTGGGAGTTATCACTAACGTTTTCAATCTTTTCTGTGTCTTTTGTAGATTTGTCCCTAATATCGGACAAGCTAGCACTAATTTTAGTCTTACTTCAGGCAATTGTTGGTTTTATTATAATACATATATATATAGTTTTCTACACCAGGTCTACACTAGTGTCTAGTTTCTTTTTGGTTCACGTAATATAAAACAAATCTATATTAAAAAATGTAATACAGTCGAGGCGGTGCCCGACAGTGTAATACCCTGTACCTTTTTTCTTAAAAAAAAGATTTATTCCTTTATATTCTTATTAAGAATTTCCAATTGGAACATTTTTTTGTTGGTGCAAAACGATATTTATACCTATAAGTTCCGCAAATTTTAACCGATTTTGATGAAAATCGAAATTTACGTCAAAGGAGTTATTTAAAGTATATGGGGAAAGTTTCAAGGGGATATGTTAAAGAGTGTGGGACAAAACACGGTAAATCGATTGCGGGGGTTGGGGGGCTGCATTGATAAAATTTGGATGTGGATTTGTTCATTAGAGGCACATGAATCAGCTTACCAAAATTGGTGGTTCTAGGTCATATGTTACTATTATTACATAGAGTCAAAAATTGAAGCAGTTTATAGGCAAGGGGAGGTGAAATTTTTACATTTTAGACTATAACTTTTGTTGTAGTTGTCCGATTTTGTTTGTTTTTGACACACAGATGCATGTAACCACAACGCATCGCTCTGTTAAATTTCAGATTAAAATATTAAACGGTTTAGCTAAAAACCGCGAAACTCTGCTACGGGGGAACGGGGAAAGATTTTGACATGATTCAACAAACTTGATCTTCTGAGGAAATATGCGCATCAGCTGGTAAAGTTTCGTATCTCTAGCTCTTATAGTCTCCGAGATCTAGGTGTTCTACAGACGGACAGACGGACAGACGGACGGACGGACAGACGGACAGACGGACGGACAGACGGACATGGCTCAATCGCTACCCGAGGTTATGATAAGCATTTTGGTATAAAGGACTTGGGGTCTGCCACGCCTCCTTCTTGCCGTTACATACATTGCACAAATCTAGTATACCCTTTGTACCTATAGGTACAGGGTATAAAAAAATACCACCGCGTGTGCGCTCAATTTCTGGCTGAGTACAAAAACAGCAAGCGGAAACGGACTAGAGCAGTGATGTGCACCCATAGCCCGTGGGGGCCGAATGAAAATGAGTACTCACACAGACACGAGACGAGCACTTGCCGAAGTAAAAAGCCAAAACGAAAAAATGCTAGCGTGCACTGACAGAATAACTGTAGTCACTACAACTATACCAATACATTTACATTTTGGCCGCTCTCTTTTTGCACATCCCTGGACCAGTGCACGATCCGAGCAACAGCTGTCAAATTACCAACAAATTTGCTCTCCCGCTCGCTCTCTTTCGGTGAAACTAGTGACGCCTCATTGCAAAAAGTATGAAAAGATCTGTAAACTTATCTATATAGAATTTAATACAATCGTTATAAATTTAAAAGATATAGACCCATTGGCGGCCTCGAATTACCAGATTCCCTGGATCTACAGCTCATCAACTAAACGTCCAGCCGCTCACTTTGCTGGTTCCATTGTCGTATCCGAAAAGCTTGCCAAAATCGCTTATAGCGCTAAAGCAGTGAAATTTTCAAAGCACGTGATTTCAAGATTTAATTTAACTTGAGTATTCAGCGACGCGCTGACATTGGCAACATTTTGCGTTATATCTTATAGCAAGCAATAAAAGCTCTCAGTAGAAAAGAGAGCAAAAGCGTAATAATTATAAAAAAACAAATTAAAACAACAAAAAACACAGCACAATAAAAAAGCGCAAGAAATTAACTAGTGTATGGTAACAGCAATAACAAGACAAAAAAGCGAAAAAAACTTAATAAAATTTTTTGATTAAAAATGTATTTTAAAGGTATAACGAAAGCTTAGTAAATAACAAAACGCAAAAGCAAAAGTAAAAGCAAAATAAACTAAACTCAACCGTTAAACAAAGCAGACGCAAAACTTCTATACGGTACATCATTAACAACTACAAAAGCAAAGACAGACGACTGCGAAGCAACGCAAAAAGCAGAGCAGCGTAAAGCGCATAGCAAAGCTGTTAAACAATTGAAGAACTGAAAACTACAAAAAAAAATGAGTAAAAAACACTAAATAGTTCTAACAAATTGAAAAACAACGCATTTCAAATCAAAATTTTGTGCAACAAGTGTCAAGTGTTTGCGTTTTTTTTTCTTAAAGCTTTTCGTTGCGTACTGAAATAAAAAGCTGCTAAGGTAAAAACAAATAAAAGTGCAACAAGTTAAATTAAAAGTGTTTTGCCAGCAAAGATGGTGAAACAGGCAACTAACAAAATGGCCGGCCGGCAACAATTACAGGCGAACACTGTGACGTCAGCAGGCGCTGCAACGCAACAGCAGCAACAAGAAACACAAAACAATCAAATGAAGCTGGCTGACATTCCGGTCAATACGAAAACCAAAAGCAATAACAATGTGAAAAGCAACAATAATAATAACAATAACAACAACACAAATCGTGTTAAAGCAACGAGGAGCAACAAAACACAACAGCAACAACAACAGCGCAACGGCAACGGCAACAACAACGGCAACAGAAAGAGCAAGCAGCAAAAGCAAAAGCAGCAGCTAAACTTGTCAAACACACAAACGCGCATTAGCAATAGCAAAACCAACAACGATTGCAACAGCAATGTTAAATCAAAGCTGCAGGAGCGGGAGGTCAATACTAATTGCAGCAGCAGTGCTGCCAACTCGACAGAAAATGCCTCCCTTAAAAGCAATGCAACACAGGAGCGTGATAGCAAATTGAATGCCACTGAGCTTTTGACTGCCGCTCTAACCGTATCCTGCGCCAAATGTTCCAAGCCAGCCGTACTATCTGCAGTGCCATCCTCCGCCTCCTCGATCAGTTCCGACGCGGGCAGCAGTTTTGGCACAAATTTAAGCACTGTATGGGTTCGTCACAAAAAAATAACAATCAGCATAAGACACAATAATACTTCTGGCTCAGTACAATATTGACGTTCCTATAGCGATCGCCGTAATTCATTTGATCGCAGTTTTGCCGAACGTAATAGAGATTTTGTGCCCATTGTGCAGCCGGCACGTCGTGTGCTATCTTCATCCAATGTTGGCAGCGTCATGGCCAGTAGCAGCAAGCTGACGATTATAGAGCGTTTGAGTAAGGCACGCGTCGCCTATCCCATAACGCAGTGCAGGACACTAGACGAACCCGAACCGTTATATCATCAGCAACGCAACAACAGAATGGACGTCTATCAAATCGATGATGGTTTTCACTCAGATGGCGGTACAGAGACACCGCCACCATCTCCCAGTTCAGGCTCATCGATAGCCTCGACCTCGGATCATGGTTCACTGGAGAGCGTCGATAAGGGTGGCACACAACGTTTGGCTGTGCTCTCGTTTGAACAGGTGCGCAAATTGCACAATGTCATGGATGAAAAGGTTGCCGTACATGCACGCAGCAGTTTTCTAACATTGGAGGTCACATTAAAGGATCTGGTGAATCTGGTTCGCCGCAAATTGGAGGCCGAGGTTAACTCGGGCGGTGCCGGAGTCTTAGTTAAGGACATACGCTTGAATGGCGGTGCAGCTAGTCATGTTTTAGCTTCCGAGGATCAGCCATATAATGACTTGGACTTGATATTTGCCATTGAGTTGAGTTCACCGCGAGTCTTTGATCGTGTCAAGACCGCCGTGTTGAATACTCTGCTCGATCTGATGCCAGAGGGCATATGCAAACGTCGCATTAACCATTGCTTGCTCAAGGAGGCAAAATGTTGGCAAAATGGTCAAGGTTAATAATAATAATGATGGCGATCGCTGGTCACTCATTTCGCTAGGCAATTCGCCCGGGCATAAGAATGTGGAACTCAAATTTGTGGATACCATGCGACGTCAGTTTGAGTTTTCAGTGGACTCTTTCCAAATTGTGCTCGACTCTTTGTTGCTGTTCTACGATTGTGCTGCGCTGCCCATATCGGAGAACTTTTATCCCACAGTAGTTTGGTGAATCTGTCCATGGTGATTTCCAGGAGGCACTCTATCACTTGCAAAATAAACTGGTCTCAACGCGCCAGCCGGAGGAGATACGCGGCGGCGGTTTGCTCAAGTACTGCAATTTGCTGGTGCGCAATTATAAGGCTGTGGACTCACAGCTGATCAAGACACTGAAGCGTTATATGTGCTCACGCTTCTTTATTGACTTTCCCGATATAAATACACAGACCACCAAGCTGGAGGCATATTTGCGTAATCATTTCTGGGGCGTTGATGAGGAGCCCCTGCAGTATCAGTACCTGATGCATTTACGTGAGGTAGTTGAAATGTCCACAGTATGCCTAATGGGCCATGAGCGGGGACAAACGTTGCATCTAATACAGTCCAGCAGTACCAACAGCAGCAGCATCATCATCATCATCACCAACAATAGCAGCATCAACAGCAGCAGCATCAGCAGCATTTGGAGCTACAACAGACACAGCAAACACAGCAGGTTCCAGTATCCCAAGCGCAAGCACAGGCCACAACCGTGACCCCGGTTTCAACGGCCGTAACACAAGCCGCTCAAACGCAACAGCCGCAGACCATCTATGTGCAACAGGCGGCGCCACAGCCAAATGCAGCAACCATATGCTGCACAACCGCTGCACCCGGCACGGTGGAGCAGCCTCAACAGCAGCAGCAACAGACCATACAGATACAAGCGGGACCACCTGGTCTCATTTACGCCAATGGCGTCTACTAAGCACCTGTGATTCCCAGCACCATTTGCACGTGCAATTCCACCTGGTTGAGCACGTGATTGGAATTGGAGCAGCAAAAACAACAAGAGCAGCCGCAGCAGCAGCAGCAACAGCAAGAGAGTGTAGTGATGTCCGTGCAGCCGATCTTAACCCATCCATACCAATACAGTAGCTAGCGTTGTGGCACAGGCTACAAACCCACAAATCATTTCCGGCTCGAAGGACCAAATGTGTAGTTTCCCTTGTTCCCAAGTAAAACGTCTTGTGTTTTAGTGTATAATTTGGTGTTTATTCAATGTCTTAGCCGTAGCTTTAGCGACAGATAATATGCTGGAAAATGTTTACAAATCAAAACGAAAATTATATTGTATAGTTTTTAACTTCTTTATTTGTATCTGCAGCAGAGAGTACAAAATAGACAGAGGCGAAATTCTCTCCGAGCTTTTTTTCCCGTTGAAAGATTATGCGTGGACTTGGGCTCGGTTTGCGAAACAAAAACAAACACAAAAAATGCTTGTTTGATGTTTCTGCAATACTTGGGCTCGGCAAAAGCAAAGCACTATTAACATTGGTGCTTTCTGCGCGTGTTGTGACGTTTCTGCGTGACTTGGGCTCGGTAAAAGCAAAAGCAAAGGCAAGCATTGGCTCGTTTTGTTTTGTGTTGTGTTGTGTGTTGCGTGGACTTAGGCTCGATCAAACCAAAAAGGCAAGCATTGCTTCTGGCTGCGTTTGTTGTGACGTTTCTGCGTGGACTTGGGCTCGGTCAAAGCAAAGCGATATGCAGCATTGGCTCTGGCTGCTTTTGCTTTGATGTTTATGATTGACTTAGAAATAGAAACGTTTTAGTTCAATTGCTACCCTAGGTTATGATAAGCGTTTAATTATAAAAATCTATTATGTATCTCCTTGACCCTGACTACTAAATAAATAAAAAGAAGCCTTCTATAATTAACCTTATAATTTTTATTTAAATCAGCATATCTTAAAATAATTTTAAGGTAAAAACTACCCAAGACAAATAATTATATGCATGTATATAAAAAAATAATTAGTGTTACATCATAGATGTCAATACAATGTGTCTAAATATTATTTTGCTTTCATACCTAAAAGTATTTTTACTTCATAGAATTGTTTTAGTTTAGTTTTTTACGACGCCAAATTAAATTTTGACTCCAATCGCCTACAATCTCACAAAGCAAAGGAGCCGATATTTTGCCGGCGGCTGTTCGCATGTAGGTGACTTAGAACAAAAGTGGCGCTTGCAAGCAACCTATTCGTTCGATTCCTGTAAACTATTAATTGTAGAAAAGTGATAAAAGACTCATTTTTTCTTGACAATAAAAAAATAATTTCTAAAAGGAAAGAACAAAAATTAATTTAATATTAAAAAAATAATATCCCACTTGAGAATCGAACTTGGTTTCACTGGATTGGGAGTGAATCACACATTCAACTAACCCATGGCCGCTTCGGTGTTATATGTGCAAATATGCATATACATACAAGCAAAAGCTGCAGTGAACAACAATACATTGGTTCGGTCTGTGTTGCGTTGAGACGTTTCTGCATGGGCTTGGGCTCGATCGAACCAAAAAGGCAAGCATTCGTTTGTTGTGACATTTTTGGGACATGTAAAATGATTAGTTGTTGTTTTTTTAAATTACAAAAATAAATTGCATACTAATTTAAATAGAGTCAAAAATGATGGTACAGAAATACATTTGATTTGAATCCCGAGGAAATTCAGTTCATCCGCTTGTTAGCCAAGGCCGGCAGCCCAAAGACATTATAAACTCAAAGAAGTGTAACGCGAATACCATGGTGCGGGCGGGCGAGCTGTGTTAAAAAGGAAAGTCTATAAATAGCACATACAATTCTCGTGTTCTTACAATTGAACTCGGCTCTAAGCTTCGTTGTTTTCGGCAATGTTCACAAATTCAGCCGCAGCCAAATTTGTAAATTTTTCGTTTCAAAGAATTCATACCCTTATTTTATTATGTGGCTGCTATGACACTTTGCTATTGCGTTTGCATTTACACTAATATATGCATGCATAAGAGGCGAAAAATACGAAAAAGAGTATTTAGCTATCATTATGCTGAACTGTTTCGCATCGTGCGCACACAACAAGACATTTTTAGCCGAAACAAAACAAACAGACTTTTGACCAGTGCGTTGTCATTATTAACTGCAAATTATAAGGCCACTGTTGCTAGTACTCTAGCTCTTAAGTTATTTTATTATTTAATATATTTGAATTAATTAAATATGTAAGTAATGATGAATTCACGAATGCCTAGGCACTCTTGCTACCACCTATTTTCTCTAATCCATAGCCACTATTGTGTTACAGTTGCAAATATGCGTATACAAGCAAAAGCTGCAGTGAAAAACAATAACTAAGCAAAAGCAAGCATTGGTTCTGGCTGCGTTTGTGTTGATGTTCATGCATTGAGTTAAGAACGGCATTGCTTTTATATGAATGTTCCTTTTAAATTAAAAAATTACAAGTTCCTTAAATAACATTAAAAATGTTTTTGTTTTACAAACTATTTTTTTTTTATTAAGCTTAAAACAATAAAGTGACAATAATTTGTAATGACAGCCTGAAGGCCTACCTTGCTCTGACTACAAACTTTTTATAACTTAGAATTAACTACTACTTTATAATTATATAAAAAAAATAATAATAATAATAATGCTCCTTTTTATTTATATAAAATACAATTTTAATTCCATTTTCATACAGGATTTGTTTATTGATATATAAAATATTATTAATATATACTAAGCAAAAGCAAGCGTTCGATCGAGATGTGTTGTGACGTTTTTGCGTTCACTTAGGTTCGGTTCGAACAAACCAAAAGCAAGGATCTGTGCTGTGTTGTGTTCGAGCAAAGCAAAGCAATATCAAGCAATTTCGAATTTCGTTTGTTTTTGCTTTGCATTGTGTTTCCGAGCCCAAGTCACGCAGAATCTTTTTCGAGTTTCGAACTCGGAGAGAATTTTCGCCTCTGTCTATTTTGTACTCTCTGGAGCGCCGCTTAAAAACAATCAGAGGCTCTCTCACGCACAAAACAAAAATAAAATAACAGAAAGAACTAACAACAAAAAAAACCGCGCAAGCAATGACGCTATTTTAATGTAAATAAAAAAAAGTAATAAACGAATGATATGCACTGCCAAAAAGCATAAACAAGTCCACTTTAACATAAAGTATTACAAGAACTTGTAAAAATCAAATAATGGAAGATTTAAAATAAAAATAAACACCGAAAATAAATTAGAAAGCCAGAGCACAGAAAAAACACGTCTTACACTCTCAAGAGAACTTTAAACTAAAGACAGACTTTTAAAGATATTCGCACGCCCAAAATAATTTCCAAAGACATAATACAGATCGAGGATTGTATAATGAGTTTAGTTAATCGTTGATTAACGGCAGAGCCCAAAATCCTTTAAACCATTTAAATCAAGTAAACCAAAACCCACATTCTTTACGAAATCAGCCTATTAAAAGACAACGCGAGAGTGACAGCAACCAAATTAAGATGGACGTAAATTTTCATCAAGCTGCCTCGGAACCCGAAAATGTAGTCCCTATATAAAGGTTACATTAAATAATAGAATAATAAAAGGTATGGTAGACTCAGGATCATTGATCAACATAATGAAAATAAACTTACTTAATACCCCAATAACCGAAGAAAATGTTAGAGTTAACACCATGAATGGTCCAGTTGAATTAAAAGAAAGCGTTAAATTACGTCCGAGTAGAATTTGTCCGTCCGAGCAAAAATTTTATTTGTACGACTTTTCAGAAAATTATGATATCCTGTTAGGAAGAGAATACCTCGAAGCAACCAATGCATTGATAAGTTGCCAAGATAAAACAGTAACCATGGGAGGTAGAATATTTAGAATTCACGATGATGAAGAAATTGAAGAGGATGAGACCGCACCAGAGTGCCTAGATCCACCTCTTACAGACGACGAATCGTTCAACTTTGCGATTTGCAACGAATTAAAAGAAAACAACGAGCTAAGATTAGAGCATTTAAACGAAGAAGAAAAGGAAAGCTTAAAGAAGGTCCTGTTTGAGTTTCGCGATATTCAGTACAAAGAAGGTGAAAATTTGACCTTTACCAGTACAATTAAACACGCGATTAACACCAAACATGAGGAACCAGTCTATAGTAAACCATATCCCACCAAAAAAAAAAACATCAAAAATGTAAATTTTGGTGTTTAGTGTCCTTCTCTCATCAAGAAAATTGCTCTGCAACAAAAAGATATGATATATAATCCAAAGTATCTCTGAAAGTTAATTTGGAGTTTCGTATTTATAAATGGTCACTACATCTATCTTAGCAAATCAGTTTTCACCAATATAGTTAATATCCATTAGGGCAATCGCTAGATTTTCTTATCAAGCTTGTGTTGGTTATATACAAAGTGCGGTGCTCCGTCTGGAAAGATTTATGTAGGTGCACGAATTTATACTCAAGATCCCGTCGTTTGATACAAAACTTCGTACAGAACCAATTTCAATCAATAGAATATCAATGTATTGGAAAAACTTCGGAAATTTTTTTAAAAGCACTAATATATGCATGCATAAGAGGCGAAAAATACGAAAAAGAGTATTTAGCTATCATTATGCTGAACTGTTTCGCATCGTGCGCACACAACAAGACATTTTTAGCCGAAACAAAACAAACAGACTTTTGACCAGTGCGTTGTCATTATTAACTGCAAGTTATAAGGCCACTGTTGCTAGTACTCTAGCTCTTAAGTTATTTTATTATTTAATATCTTTGAATTAATTAAATATGTAAGTAATGATGAATTCACGAATGCCTAGGCACTCTTGCTACCACCTATTTTCTCTAATCCATAGCCACTATTGTGTTACAGTTGCAAATATGCGTATACAAGCAAAAGCTGCAGTGAAAAACAATAACTAAGCAAAAGCAAGCATTGGTTCTGGCTGCGTTTGTGTTGATGTTCATGCATTGAGTTAAGAACGGCATTGCTTTTATATGAATGTTCCTTTTAAATTAAAAAATTACAAGTTCCTTAAATAACATTAAAAATGTTTTTGTTTTACAAACTATTTTTTTTTTATTAAGCTTAAAACAATAAAGTGACAATAATTTGTAATGACAGCCTGAAGGCCTACCTTGCTCTGACTACAAACTTTTTATAACTTAGAATTAACTACTACTTTATAATTATATAAAAAAAAATAATAATAATAATAATGCTCCTTTTTATTTATATAAAATACAATTTTAATTCCATTTTCATACAGGATTTGTTTATTGATATATAAAATATTATTAATATATACTAAGCAAAAGCAAGCGTTCGATCGAGATGTGTTGTGACGTTTTTGCGTTCACTTAGGTTCGGTTCGAACAAACCAAAAGCAAGGATCTGTGCTGTGTAGTGTTCGAGCAAAGCAAAGCAATATCAAGCAATTTCGAATTTCGTTTGTTTTTGCTTTGCATTGTGTTTCCGAGCCCAAGTCACGCAGAATCTTTTTCGAGTTTCGAACTCGGAGAGAATTTTCGCCTCTGTCTATTTTGTACTCTCTGGAGCGCCGCTTAAAAACAATCAGAGGCTCTCTCACGCACAAAACAAAAATAAAATAACAGAAAGAACTAACAACAAAAAAAAACCGCGCAAGCAATGACGCTATTTTAATGTAAATAAAAAAAGGTAATAAACGAATGAAATGCACTGCCAAAAAGCATAAACAAGTCCACTATAACATAAAGTATTACAAGAACTTGTAAAAATCAAATAATGGAAGATTTAAAATAAAAATAAACACCGAAAATAAATTAGAAAGCCAGAGCACAGAAAAAACACGTCTTCCACTCTCAAGAGAACTTTCTCAGACTTTTAAAGATGTCATAGTGAGAAAACTCCCAGATCGATTATTTATGACACTGGCAAAATATGACATCTCAACCGTATCAAATTTGAAAAGCGTAGCACAACAGGAGGGCTTATACGAAAATAATATACAAGAAAAACTTAAAGTTCCAGTAGTGAATGGTTATGGAAATAATCGCCGTAACCCGGTGAATCCAAATCAGAACTACAGAACTAATTATTCACAACCTCAAGAAAACTTGTTTCCCCAAAATAATTTCCAAAGAAATTCGCACGCCCAAAATAATTTCCAAAGACATAATACAGATCGAGGATTGTATAATGAGTTTAGTTAATCGTTGATTAACGGCAGAGCCCAAAATCCTTTAAACCATTTAAATCAAGTAAACCAAAACCCACATTCTTTACGAAATCAGCCTATTAAAAGACAACGCGAGAGTGACAGCAACCAAATTAAGATGGACGTAAATTTTCATCAAGCTGCCTCGGAACCCGAAAATGTAGTCCCTATATAAAGGTTACATTAAATAATAGAATAATAAAAGGTATGGTAGACTCAGGATCATTGATCAACATAATGAAAATAAACTTACTTAATACCCCAATAACCGAAGAAAATGTTAGAGTTAACACCATGAATGGTCCAGTTGAATTAAAAGAAAGCGTTAAATTACGTCCGATTAGAATTTGTCCGTCCGAGCAAAAATTTTATTTGTACGACTTTTCAGAAAATTATGATATCCTGTTAGGAAGAGAATACCTCGAAGCAACCAATGCATTGATAAGTTGCCAAGATAAAACAGTAACCATGGGAGGTAGAATATTTAGAATTCACGATGATGAAGAAATTGAAGAGGATGAGACCGCACCAGAGTGCCTAGATCCACCTCTTACAGACGACGAATCGTTCAACTTTGCGATTTGCAACGAATTAAAAGAAAACAACGAGCTAAGATTAGAGCATTTAAACGAAGAAGAAAAGGAAAGCTTAAAGAAGGTCCTGTTTGAGTTTCGCGATATTCAGTACAAAGAAGGTGAAAATTTGACCTTTACCAGTACAATTAAACACGCGATTAACACCAAACATGAGGAACCAGTCTATAGTAAACCATATCCCACCAAAAAAAAAAATCAAAAATGTAAATTTTGGTGTTTAGTGTCCTTCTCTCATCAAGAAAAATGCTCTGCAACAAAAAGATATGATATATAATCCAAAGTATCTCTGAAAGTTAATTTGGAGTTTCGTATTTATAAATGGTCACTACATCTATCTTAGCAAATCAGTTTTCACCAATATAGTTAATATCCATTAGGGCAATCGCTAGATTTTCTTATCAAGCTTGTGTTGGTTATATACAAAGTGCGGTGCTCCGTCTGGAAAGATTTATGTAGGTGCACGAATTTATACTCAAGATCCCGTCGTTTGATACAAAACTTCGTACAGAACCAATTTCAATCAATAGAATATCAATGTATTGGAAAAACTTCGGAAATTTTTTTAAAAGCACACATTTCTATAAATAATTCATAGAAATATTTTACTAACGGTGCATTTTTAAATCAATTTCGACAATGCAACTTTTTAAATGAAAAAGAATTTGTCTGCTATGAAAAGGGTATAAAGACGGGCTGTTGAGTATAATTTCGTGCACCTACATAAATCTTTCCAGACGGAGCACCGCACTTTGTATATTACCAACACAAGCTTCATAAGAAAATCTAGCGATTGCCCTAATGGTTATTAACTATATTGGTGAAAACTGATTTGCTAAGATAGATGTAGTGACCATTTATAAATACGAAACTGCAAATTAACTTTCAGAGATACTTTGGATTATATATCATATCTTTTTGTTGCAGAGCATTTTTCTTGATGCGAGAAGGACACTAAACACCAAAATTTACATTTTTGATGTTTTTTTTTTTTGGTGGGATATCATACCTTTTTGTTAAAAAGGATACGATTATTTTTATTCATCCTTCAAATAAAAATAATAAATATTTTTGTTAATACTTCAAAATAAAGGTAAAAAATATTGATCCTATGAAGTCTCGAACATACAACCTTTCCGCCTCAGGCATACACTCATATCACTGAGCCATTGACACCTACGCCGAGTGAGCATCAGAATCAGAAACTACACCTATTATATTTTGTTGTTTCAAATTCGCTTAAAAAGAACAAGCGACGCATTTCGCCGTAGCTTCAAGCTACGTTTGTATGAGAGCACATGTGTGAGCACGTTCTCGGATCTCTCATTCTGCCTTGTTGATTTACAAGAGCGCTTCTCTCGTTATAACTAAGCAAACGACAGATCAGAAACCGACAAAATTTTTTGTCAAAATAATACCATAGTTTGCTGCCAATTTTGTTTGTTTTATTTACAAATGTTTTGCAAGTAATATACCAGATAGTCGGTTTGCCCTCTTACTACCCCCACAATAATCAGTGTAATGAACCGCGTGTCAAGACACCCTAATTATTTAAACTCAACACGAAAATAATAGAAATATATATTTTTTTTAACAAAAATAAAAATATTTATATTATAAAACAATAATAAAAAAATAAAACAACTTTGCTTCAACCGGGATTCGATCCCACGACATTCACGCACCGTTCAGATGCGCATCCCACTAAGCCATCGGCTTGCATACAAGATGTCTATCAAAGTCAGGAACTTAACATCTTCTTGTTTCTTTTTCACTTCATTTCAATATCAGCGTCCCGACAATAACTTTTAATGTATGCGTGCATAAACGTGTGGACGCTCTCGGACCTCTCATTCTCCCTTGCTCATCTACATAAGCACTTCTCTCTTTATCACATTGTGCAAACGACACATCAGAAACTGAACAAAATTTTTTAACAAAATTCATGTTCTACGTTCCGACAAAAGATTTGAATGTATGCGTGCATATACGTGTGGACGCTCTCGGATCTCTCATTCTTTCTTGTTCATATACATAAGCACTTCTCTTTTTATCACACTGTGCAAGCCAAAAATTTTTTACAAAAAGGCACCATAGTTTTCTGCCAATTTTGTTTTTTTTATTTGCAAATGTTTTGCAAGCAATATACCAGATAGTAGGTTTGCCCTCTTACTACCCCCCACAATTATCAGTGTATTTAAACTCAACACGAAAATAATAAAAATATATATTTATTTTTTTATTATAGTGCAAATATTAAAAAGAAAAATTTGCATCGATACAAAAATAAAAAATATTTATATTATAGAACAATTAATATAAAAAAATAAAACAGCTTTGCATCCACCGGGATTCGAACCCACGACATTCACGCACCGTTCAGATACGCATCCCACTAACCAATCGGCCTACACACAAGATGTCTATCAAAGTCGGGAACTTAACATCTTCTTGTTTCTTTTTCACTTCATTTCAATATCAGCGTCCCGACAATAACTTTTAATGTATGCGTGCATATACGTGTGGACGCTCTCGGATCTCTCATTCTCCCTTGTTCATCTACATAAGCACTTCTCTCTTTATCACATTGT
Source organism: Chymomyza costata (assembly GCA_018150985.1). Taxonomy (NCBI): domain Eukaryota; kingdom Metazoa; phylum Arthropoda; class Insecta; order Diptera; family Drosophilidae; genus Chymomyza; species Chymomyza costata. The sequence goes on along the minus strand of JAECWU010000010.1, from coordinate 6,461 downwards.
GCAAACGACACATCAGAAACTGAACAAAATTATTTAACAAAATTCATGTTCTACGTTCCGACAAAAGATTTGAATGTATGCGTGCATATACGTGTGGACGCTCTTGGATCTATATTTCTTTCTTGTTCATCTAAGCAATTCTCTCTTTATCACACTGTGCAAGCCAAAAATTTTTACAAAATAGCAACAAAGCTTGCTGCCAATTTTGTTTGTTTTATTTGCAAATGTTTTGCAAGCAATAGTCAGATAGTCGTTTTGCCCTCTTACTACCCCCACAATAATCAGTGTAATGAACCGCGTGTCATGATACCCTAATTATTAATAATTAGTTAGTTTCGATATCAGCGTCCCGACAATAGCTTTGAATGTATGCGTGCATATACGTGTGGACGCTCTCGGATCTCTCATTCTCCCTTGTTCATCTACATAAGCGCTTCTCTCTCTATCATCACGTTGAACAAACGACAAATCAGAAACTGAACACAAATTTACCCCAAATACACGTAAGTCCCATAAGCAAAGGCCAATTTCGTTTGTTTTGCAGAAAATATAGCAAGTCGGGTTTTTGCCCTGTCGCTACCCGCACACTAAACAGGGCAAACTACCGCTTGCCTTAATAAATACGCACAAGTATTCGACGAGGAAGTAAATAAGCAAATCAGTGAAATGATAGAATAGGGAATAATTCGAAATCACCTTACTGTTCACCCATACACATGGTATCAAAGAAGCTGGATGCATCCGGAATTCAAAAGTATAGACTAGTAGTCGATTATCGCAGACTAAATGAATTAACAATAAAAGATAAATTTCCCACTCCAAGGATGGACGAAATATTAGACAAATTAGGCAAATGCCAATACTTTACCACAATCGACTTAGCAAAGGGATTTCACCAGATTCAGATGGAATCAAGCTCAATCGCTAAAACAGCATTTTCGACAAAACATGGACATTACGAATATACCCGTATGCCATTTGGATTAACCAGTGCCCCCGCTACTTTCCAAAGATGTATGAATAACCTCTTGGTAGAACTCATATATAAAGATTGTTTAGTGTATTTAGACGACATTATAATTTTTTCCATTTCATTGGAGGAACACATGTTGTCATTAAAAAGAGTATTTTTAAAATTGAGACAAGCAAACTTAAAGTTGCTTAATGAATAAATGCGAGTTTATGAGAAGAGAAACAGAATTCTTAGGTCACATAGTAACAACCGAAGGTATAAAGCCAAATCCAAAGAAGATTAGTGCCATAGTCGGATTTCCAATACCAAAGACAAACAAACAGATTAAATCATTTCTGGGACTTTGTGGATTTTACCGGAAATTTATACCTGACTTCGCGAACATAGCTTAACCTATGGACCCTCAAACTCAAGAAGGGAGGAATAATTAAAATAACAGACGAAAAATATGTCGAAGCCTTTGAAAAACTGAAAATACTTATAACATCAGATCCAATTCTGATATACCCCGATTTTAATAAACCATTGTCCCTAACGACAGACGCGAGTAATATGGCTATAGGCGCCGTCTTATCACAAGACCAAAAACCTATTTGTTACGCCAGCAGAACGTTAAACGAGCACGAGACAAACTATGCGGCTATAGAAAAAGAATAACTAGCCATAGTTTGGGCAACCAAATATTTTCGATCATACCTGTTCGGAAGAACATTTGAAATATTAAGCGACCATAAACATTTGGTTTGGTTAAATAATATCAAGGAACCAAATATGAAATTACAGAGATGGAAAATTAAGTTGAATGAGTTCGACTTCACAATAAAGTATTTACCAGGAAAAGAGAATCATGTGGCAGATGCATTGTCAAGAGTAAGGGTAGAAGAAAACTTACTGGGAGAAGTTTGCGACAGCGTAAACGCAACTGTTCATAGCACACCAGAGTATGACACACAAGCAAACAAAACAAAACAAATAACAAAGTTGAATGAAAACCGTAAAGAATTCGAAGTCAATACAGATTTCAGGCAATCACCATTGGTGAAAAACAAAACAACGAACCCGTTTAGGAAAACAGGTAGAATTAAGAAATTGGACGAAAAACATTTCGAAGAGACTAACAGAGGGAGAAAGATAATCCACTACAAGTCAAAATTCAAAAAGAAGAAGATGATTAATAAGAGTAAATATAATAATTCCAGAATTGAAAGCAACCTGATTAGGATGCTTATCTGTTTGCCAACATTGGCCATTGCAGGCGCACAGAACATTGAAATTAACCCCATCAAATCGCAAAACGGATACCTTATATTTAAAACCGGATCATTAGATTTCCCCACTAATTACGAATACCATTATATGTCTATTAACATCACCAAAACAGAAGAAACTTATCATAAACTCTTAGTAAGTGCACAAGAATTTAACGACGTTATTCAGGTGAAGTATTTGACTGAGAAACTGAGGAGAGAGATAGGTGGTTTGAAAACATGAAACGCAGCAAGAGAGAAGTCGAGGTGACAAAAATAATTAAACGCAATAAGAGAGGTTTAATAAATTTGGTGGGAAAAGCATGTAAATACCTGTTCGGAACACTGAACCAAGATGACAGGGAAGATTTAGAGAAACACATAGATAACTTAGCAGCAAATAGCATTCAAGCAAATGAATTAAACATGGTCATAGACGTTGAAAATAACGGACTTGATATAATAAATAAATTAAATAAAGACAAAGATAAAAGCCAACGGTTGGAAATTTTAATGTTTAATATTCAGCATTTTATTGAATACATAGAAGATATTGAAATGGGCATGCAGTTGACAAGATTGGGAATATTTAACCCAAAGCTATTAAAACAAGATTATTTGAGGCACGTGAATTCTGAAAAATTTTTGAATATAAAAACCTCAACTTGGATAAAGTTGGACACTAATGAAGTGCTTATAATTTCGCATATTCCCAGAGAAACTGTTAAACTACCCATATTTGAAATAATACCCTACCCCGATAAAAATAATAATCTGTTAACAGAAAATGTTCATAATAAATACTTTTTGCATGAGGGTAAACTATATAATAAGGAAAATAAAGAAATGGCATTTGATGAGTGTATAAAAGGAATATTAAAACAAAAAACCACAGAATGTAAATTTACCAAAACTTATTAGAATTATTAAATTAATTATATTGAACCAAATATTTTGCTTACATGGAATTTGCCAGAAACAAAATTATACCAAAATTGTATCGATAAAGAAATTACAGTCAAAGACAATAATATTATAAAAATTTATAACTGTTCACTCCAACTGAATGAGTTCTCATTATCAAGCACTATGTTAGATTTTACACAAAATGTTTACGTTAGCAATAACATAACACGTCTAGAACCTTTATCTTTAATACAAACAAAAGAAATTTTAAAGGAACAGAAAAAGCAAAACAATATATTCCAAATAATCACTGTTACCACACTCACAATTACATTATTAAGTATAACATTGTATCTAATTTTTAAGTTCAAAAAGATACCAAGAAATCTAATTGTAAAATATGTAAAACCAAAAGAAGAAGTGGTCATAAGTTCATCAGAACAAAACAATGTATTAACCGAACCTAATCTGTATCCAAGACTATAAAACCTGGGGACAGGCTTAATGCAAAGATTGGGGGAGTAACATATCCGCACCAAGCCACACACGCATATGTTAACTTACACTTTTACACACACACAACATATGTACACTCTATCAACAATGAACCACGCAACTCATAATATTGCAGCATAAGCACTGGTGACAAATCAATGTTCATATTGATTGGATCACATTACCTAAAACATAAACATCATATTCGGCCTGACGATAAATCCAAGTACGTGCCAGAATGATGAAATCTCTAATCAATTATGACTAAGCCTATGCCGACGCCTAGGAGGATCATATTCAGCACGCCAGGAAGATCATGTTCAACCTAAACATAAAAGAACAAAGAACTAACACAAAGAACAAAGAACTGCACAGATCATCAAAAGCAGAATTGACGCAGCAGCCACCAAAACCGAGGTTTCACTAAAGATAGAGTTATAATAAGAAATCAGTTCACATTCGTACTAGTTTGAGATACGTACACACTTTGACCATATTCATAAGTAAACACATATCCTCTGTAAATCTATTGTAACGGTGACTCGCTTATTGCGCACCGAGTTTAAAGTAAATAAAGTTTTTTTTTACTTGGACTTATCGGGCGCATTCGTTATTATATAATATTCATTGCTCCAAAGCACTGTGGGCACAGATTTTCGTGTTTTGGCCAAAACCTTGTCATATCCATAATAATTTTTTTAGCTTCCTCCGATTTTTTTGATATATAGATAATCCGACAAAAATTGGAAAGAATTTAAAAATAACCAAACAATTTTTTTAACTTAAAAAAAAACACGTTTAATGGGAATCGGACTATATTTCACACAGAGGTAGATATGAGCTCCTCATACATTGAAAATAGCCTATACCCAAAATATTGAATGGTATTGGAGTTATAGCCCCAAAAAGTTTAATTTTTCCAAGCAATTTACAGAAAGACGACATCACCAATCCATCTGGTTTTTAACTGTTATAATTTTTTTTTGCATGCTTTTTTAATTTAAGAAACCCAAATTTCAAAAATCTATATTTGATTTTTTACGTTTTTACGTCAAAATTGATCTTTTTACATTTTTTGATTTGCATCATGGAAAGTATACTATAAAATTTTCCAATTGTACATTTTTTGGACATTTTAGTACAACCTTTGAAGAAATCGTCATTGAAGCATACTTTTAGGCAGCTAAGAAATTCAAAAAATAGTAAAATTTCGTGGGGGTCAATTTTTAAAATTCAACTTTTAGATTGAAATTTCAATTTCCGAAAATCAGGAGGAATTATATTTTGTTGTTAAACATGTGAAGTTAGTTAGAGAAAAATTAAATTTACTCTCCGCAAAAATAGGAAGGGCGGCGAGTGTGCCGCATAGCCATCTGGCGCATCATTTTGACGTTTGTGTATTGTGATTTATCCAGCAGGATATTTCGAGGAGCCTATAGCTACAGAATACGCTGAAAAGTATGGTATATCAATAGTTTTGGCAAATCCACTTTTCCTTTCATGTAACACAAGCCTTGTGTTTCATTTTTGAATTCAAATGCATCACAATGTCATTTCCATAATAATTTTTTTAGAGTGATGAAATTTTACACAAAATGATTCAAAGGATTGAACTATTTTTCCGGGAAGTTTGAGCCTCCTCCGATTTTTGTGAGATATAGATATTCCAGACCAAATTTGGAAAAAATTGAAAAAAACCAAAACAGTTTTTTTAACTTATTAAAAAAAAAGATGGCGTACGTTAAAGTCGGGCGCAGACGACTTTGGGATACCCTGTACCACCACATTGCAATTAAGTCCGAAATATTGCTTAAGACTGTGACGAAGCTTCTAGGCTCCGCCTCAATTAATTAATAATATTTGTAATTTAGATATAAGTTGAATATGTGGATTTTTGGGTTGCTTATTATACCCTGTACCTATAGGTACAAAGGGTATACTAGATTTGTGCAATGTATGTAACGGCAAGAAGGAGGCGTGGCAGACCCCAAGTCCTTTATACCAAAATGCTTATCATAACCTCGGGTAGCGATTGAGCCATGTCCGTCTGTCCGTCCGTCTGTCCGTCTGTCCGTCTGTATGAACACCTAGATCTCGGAGACTATAAGAGCTAGAGATACGAAACTTTACCAGCTGACGCGCATATTTCCTCAGAAGATCAAGTTTGTTGAATCATGTCAATATCTTTCCCCGTTCCCCCGTAGCAGAGTTTCGCGGTTTTTAGCTAAACCGTTTAATATTTTAATCTGAAACTTAACAGAGCAATGCGTTGTGGTTACATGCATCTGTGTGTCAAAAATAAACAAAATCGGACAATTACAACAAAAGTTATAGTCTAAAATGTAAAAATTTCACCTCCCCTTGCCTATAAACTGCGTCAATTTTTGACTCTACGTAATAATAGTAACAAATGACCTAGAACCACCAATTTTGGTAAGCTGATTCATGTGCCTCTAATGAACAAATCCACATCCAAATTTTATCAATGCAGCCCCCCCACCCCCCGCAATCGATTTACCGTGTTTTCTCCCACACCCTTCAACATATCCCCTTGAAACTTACCCCATATACTTTAAATAACTCCTTTGACGTAAATTTTCATCAAAATCGGTTTGAATTTACGGAACTTATGGGTATAAATATCGTTTTGCACCAACAAAAAAATGTTCCAATTGGAAATTCTTAGTAAGAATATGCAGGATTAAATCTTTTTTTGAGAAAAAAGGTACAGGGTATTACACTGTCGGGCACCGCCTCGACTGTATTACATTTTAATTATTATTATATGCAAGGTTTTCATTATTATTTAGATATAAGTTGAATATATGGATTTTTCGGTT